>CM040240.1:261499954-261737091 GCA_022545495.1 Chrysanthemum lavandulifolium
AGTTGATTAATGATCTAGTAATGCGATAGGTCATTCGTTGTGTACTTAATGCTTGATTCATCTTTGTGAACCTTAGAATATAATTACCGAGTAGTTGTAGGCTAAACCATCCAAAGAGCGCCTTTAGTAGGAGTTTATCATCCCTAGCGGGTTTGTAGACTAGACCCTTTGGTAATTTCAAAGAGTTAGGGAGAAACGATACCCTACAACTTTAGACACACAACTCTACTAAGAATAAGGACGTGATAATTCAACCATCAATAGAGATAATTAAGGAGTAATACAACCTAAGTAAACACATCTTTAAACTATCATACGAGCACACATTAATTAGACATAGACTCCCACAACCTTAGTTTAGATAATTAGATAATAGTAGAGTAATCGGTAGAAATACCAACCCCCAAATCCAATACCCGAGATTCGTACCTTTCCATTTCATAAAATATAAAAAGATAAAAATAATCTTCCTCAACCTTAACCTTAGCGTAGTAACTCCTTACTAGCATTCCTATTCCCTAGAGAACGATATCAATACCCGGCTTACCCTAATTACTACACTACAACGATTAGGTTCACCGCCTAGGGTGTTATAAAACTTGCTCAAGAAAAGGAAGTTTCTCGACCCCAAACGACGCTGTAGAGTTATCGCCGATATCTTCCTCGGACTTCAAAGGTCCTGCTTCTCCGTCTCGTTGTCCGAGGGATCACCGAGGACGAGGTTCCTCTTCGGCGCTTTGCGCCGACTGCCCTCGTAATCCGAGCTCAAGAGCTGCTGGGAGTGCCGCCGCCAAGTCTCGCTATGGACCTCGCGGCTACCAAGCCTAGCGGGCATCGGTAAACCGTCCATCATCTTCGTGTTCTCCTAGATACTATAGGTCACCGCTTCATCATTCGCAACTCTCCTCCCGATCTCGGTAAACACCGGGGCCGCCGTCTCTCTTGCGCCTCCTCCGTGACGCTGGCGGGGATATCTCATACTCGTTCAAGTTGAGTCGGCTTGCGTGCTCGACTCGACCTCTTTTTGCTTCTTCTTGCAAGAGGCGCCAAGGTTTCGTAGTTTTGAGACACAAGTCACTGGCGCTAGTTCAGCGCGACTCTTCTAGCGAGAATGTCTGCTTTCACCTTTGACCCTTCTTCGCCAGCGCGCTCGGGCGGTCTGTGGGGTCCGCTTTAGCACCGACAGGTGGGAGTGGTAAAAGGTCGCGCAGCGGGATCTTCTCGCTACCGGTGGTTGTCGTAGTGGTACGGGTTGTCCCCGCGTGGTTCCACCGCCGCGAAGACCGATCCGGGCCTCGACCCTTGGTTTCGGTCGCACCGGTTGTCCTGCAGGCCTCGCCAGAGGCCGATCCGCTTTGTTGCTTCTTCCTTGTAGGTCACCATGCGATCGCCGGCTTAGGTTTCCGTGCTTTGTCATTCTAGTTCTTAGTGATTGGTCCCACGGATGGCGCTACTTGTTGATACAAAAGTTGAGCTTTCTTATTTGGATTCCGCCCCGATCAATTAGACTTTGATGCTTGAGACCGCGCACTAAGAAAACAAAACACCGTTAGGCTTATCGTGGGATTTACTCCCACGATTATCCTCCCATGAGAGTAAGTAATCGGTTTTGGTTTGGGAGAGTTAGGTTTTGTGATCGTATTTTAATGAGGCCGAGATGCCCTTTATATACACACGAAGTCCTTGTTGGTTTGTGTTCCCCAACCTTCGGCATATCCCGCCTAAGTCCGTTGGTTGATACATATCCCATCAATAAGAGATATCCGATATCAAACCACAAATAACTTGGGTTTGGGCTTCGTGAGCCCAAAACGTTATCTGTTAGCCCACCGCATCGGGCTCGAGTGTTAGTAGCGTCCATTGGTCGGGTTCATGACCCGAATACGGACTATACGTCATCAGCTATAAATTTCTATCTCATTACATAAATCATCACCACACCAACTCATTTTTCATACTCACAATCTCAAATTAATTACACCAAAAAATCTTATGGCTAGTTCTCTTTCACATACCATCGACGAAATCAAAGCTGAAGTACTGAAACAAGTTTATGAGGATAACAAACGTATGCAAGCACTTGTCGACACAACACAACTATTTACAAACACGAGCAAAGCTAAAGATGATATGATTAAAGCATACAAGGAATGTAATGACATTCCGCAAAATAAAAGTGCTTTGATTGAGACTTTTTTAAAAGAAACAACTTCAAAAGATTACGATATTGCTTTTGACTTGTTTCAAATGGCGTAAAAATACTAAATCAAATCAGCGCTAAAATTGTTTGGATGCATAAGAAAAACAAAATTGAATGAATGTGAATTTTTTCGTGTAATATTTATTTTTTCTATAAGGTATTATGTTATTTTTATAATAATGTAATGCGTTTTTTATATGTATTATGTTATTTTAATATTAATGTAATGTGTATTATATATGTATTAATGTAATGTGATTTTATATTCATCTCTTTTAATTATTCATCTTCTTAATAATTATACATTTCTCATTAAACAGATCTGACCACCACCAGTCGTATCCTGCAACCACTGTATCACCTCCAACATCTCCAATGTGCCACCACCAACATCTTCATTGTACAACAACCAACATAACCATTGTACCACCACCAACATCTCCATTGTATCACCACCAACCCCATACCACCGCCACCATCTCCAATCAGATCCGGGGCATATTTTCTTTTGATTATACACAACTAATCCAAGAAAAATCATTTATTATACATCACAACTAATTCGAACTCAAGATCTTATTATACACCATAAGAAAACACAACAAAAATTGAAGTGAAGATCTTAGTATTTTTTTAGATTACCACAACTAATCCCCCCAGATTTATACATCACAAAAACACAACAAAATTTGAACTCAAAATCTCAGTATTTTCTTCATATATCTCAGATTTTAGATCCAAATTCAAGAGAAAAGTCATGATAGATCTGTATCTTTTGATATCAAAACCAAAACGAAAATTATTAACAAGATTTACGGGCTTTCTTTCTTAAAGATCTAATCGAAACTAACACATCATCAATCTTTGAAACAAAAACCCTAAAAAGCTTACAACAATTTCAACCAACCAAACATTACAGCAAACCCATAATAAGAATCAGTTTCAAGTTTTTTTCTTTTTTTTTTGTTCGGTTTACAAAGACACAACATCATAACAAAATAAAAACCTACCCGAGACCTTAATAAGATCTTTAGCCGAAGTCTTTTTCAAAAACAATTCAAATGGTTTGTTCTTAGGTAAGATAAGATTGAAAGAAATTTAGTGGTTGAGTAGTTTGTGTTGTGTAGCTGAAATTTAGTGGTTGAGTATTATATGCAAAACTTGAAAAAGTGGATAATTTTTCCAATGATACCATTGTGTAATAGTGTAACACAACACCACCATAAACACATCAAACATCAAGTACACAAAATGATTCATAAAATAAGTAATGAAGTTCATTCATTTACCATCCATCACATACATAACATTCAAAACTACACAAACAAAAACAAAAAAACTCAAAAACCATCACCATAACTACATACCCCTCACACGCTCGATCATCTTGAGAAAAACAACATTCTCAACCATATGAATCTCTATCTCATCACTCATCTGCTTGATGGCCTAGATTTTGCAAAATCACGGTCCCTAATCAACCTCAAAAAAGCCAAACCCTCTTCCGCATCAGGTGACAGAGGCGCCCTATCAAGCTCCATTATCAAAATCGCCTCATAAACAGTGTCAAGCAACTCTTTAGACAATTTCATTAAACTTTTTGTAGCTCCCACTCTTTACCAATCTCCCTACGAACTTGCATCACAATCTGTTTAGAAATGGAGTTCAAGTTGTTGGTCGTCATTTTTTTTTAACTCTTTAAGATATGTGTTATGGTAACTGGTAAGTGTAGAATAAAATGGCTCATGTTCTACCGCCTTTTAAATACAACAAGCTTATCTAAGAAGCTAAGTGTGAAATGAAATCATTACCTGAAACTTTGATCGTCTTGAAAGAAAACAAAAAGACGACTTGAAAATAAAACTGAAATGACTAGTGTCATAATTACCATGGAAACTTGATTTATGTGAATAAGAAAAAAACGTCGATTGAGGTACCTGAACTATTTTAAAACCCATCTTAAAGGAGTTAAAAAGGGTGTTTAAAAATATTTGATGTTAAAGGACTTAATGTTTAGAAGTAGGTTTGAAAATATTTGTGTTGAAAAGTTTGTTTATAAGTTTTGAATTTGAGGTAAATGGCAATGGTGGTGGTGGAAGATAGGTTGAAGAAGAGTGTTTGTATGGTTTAGAATAATTTAGCTTTAAATTTAATATCTAAAAACTTCAGGGACTAACGGTGTAACCGTGTAACAGAGACAAATTAGAAATAACCGGACATACCCATCATACTTTACTCACGTGTGTTGACTAACGAGAAAAGGTAATGATCGTTAATAAAAAAGGACCAAATTCGTAAATAATAAAAAAATGTTGGGACTAAATCTACGATTTTTGAGAAGTTGAGACTAGATCCGTGATTTTTTGTGAGTTTGGGGACCAACCGATGTAATTTACTCTTTATTTATTTTATAATTTTGTTTTTATTATAAATTAAGCAACTGAAAGTACGGAATATAAAATAGATTAAGTCAGTAGAATATGATGTCTTTTAAGTGTCCGTTTTAGTCGTGTATTTTTCTTAAGTTGTAAAATAAAATGTAATTTTTAAAGTGTATTGTTTTGACGCGTGTCTTTTTAAAACTTTGTTTAAGTTGTAGAATACGATGTATTTTTCATAGTGTTCCAATTTGCACGTCATCCACGCACCAAATTGGAACACTTATAGAAAGTACATTGCTATTCTACAACTTAAACAAAGTTAAAAAAAAATACACGTACCAAATTGGAACACATTGAAAAGGTACATAACTATTCTGCAACTTAAAAAAAGTACACGCACCAAAACGGATACTTTGAAAAGTACATTGCTATTCTACGACTTAATCCCTATAAAATATAAAGTTTGATGAGTCAAAAATATTGAAAGACAGAAAATACGAAACATAAAACGATAAAAAATTGTCTTGTGATGTCAACCGAATAGGTAAAAGTGAGGTAAGGAGTGCCACAATTTGTTAGGAGGTGCCATAATCCGTTAGAGGTACCAATAACACATCCTATAATAATATCAAATAATTGTTATACTTAAGGAAAAGGATAATTTTATCTAAAATTTGAGTTTAAGTAAAATAATTGCAAACAATGACTAATTTAATCATATAATAATGAGAATTGCTAGATCCACCAAAAGTTTACAAAAGTTTTTCCACACAATGACATGACAAGTTAATTGGACCAATAATGTTGTATAACGCTTTCTTTCATCTATCTCTTCTACCATATGCATACGATTACGGAGAACGCAAACCGACTATGTGTGATTTTATTTTGTAAAATTTGTGTGAACCTAGATTTGTCTATAATAATATCAACGTGTTGCATGCTTTTGACCTTGACATTAAAATTGATGAACATAGCCTATGGTTTGAGGAAACAAGTTTGAAGTTTCAGATTCATACTACATATAATGATGAACGAATCTCTCTCCCCACTGCCTTAAAATTAAGACTTACAAAATACAAAGCCTATTGTACAATACATAACGCACTATTAATGATCTTTCTCATCAATCTTAATTTTAAGACTTACAAGTCTTAAAGCTTAATGTACAAAATACAAAGCACCATTAATGTGGTCAAGATATTTAATGTAGTTAATTAATTAACCGATCAATAAATATAATTAATGCAGCTTATTAAAACACCTCTTACACAAGAAATATAAATTATCAAGATATTGTACAACCAACTTAATCATAATTCATGCATTAAACGTCACTAATACAAATAATAAAGAACATTATACAATATTCAAGCTCGAACGGCAACGGTCCAATTGGGAACGGGCACGGCCAACGGGTCGAGCCCGAGTGGGCACGGCCAACGGCTCGAACCCGAGCAAGCACGGAAACAACGGGCTCGAGCCCGAATCGGCACGAAGCTAAACGAAATTTTGAACCAGAATTTTTATCAAAAGAATATAATAAACTAAAATACACGATTCACCGAAAATTTTATTTCGCAGGTATCCTCCGCCGCAAAGCGCGGAACCCCGTGATTAAACGTCACTAACACAAATAATAAAGACATTACACGATATTCAAGCCCGAACGGTCAATCGGCAAATGGGCTTAAGCTCGAACCTAAGGGCTAAACGGGCTCGAGCCGAACTCGGCATGGGCCAAATAGGCACGGCCAACGGCTCGAGCCCGAACCAAAGACGGATAAACGAAATTTTGATATCCGTGAAACTTATTGTCAAAAAGAATATAATAAACTAAAACACACGATTCACCGTAAGTTTTATTTCAAGGTACCCGCCGCCACAACGCGCGGGTACCCTGCTAGTTGATTCTAAAGCCTGTACGTTTTGTTACGGTTATGATTTAAGTGTTATGAACAACTGTAGTCTTTTTCTTATTTTGTTGATGATATAACTTAGAAGCTATGTATGAGTAAAACCTTTTGTTTATTTGTAGCTAATCTGACTCATAACTTAATATATGTACCAAAATGTAATAATATTGAGATTTTTAATTCATATAAAAACCGTAACATACAGTGTTACATATCATTAAAATGGTAAACTATGAAAAAAAAAAACGTAAACAAAACAATTGAATTTTATAGAGTGAGGCTCATTAATCTAGTATCACGTTGCTGAAATATAAATACAAAATTTTACTAATATAATTGAGGTACTTAATTGCAAGTTGCAACTATAGAAGTTATGCTTTTTAACAATGTTTTATTTATTTATTTATTTATTTATTTATTTTATATTTACGTTGACTCGTTGGGTAAAAAGAAGCCCATTTGCAAAATTTTATAAAACATTAGGCTTAAGCCCAATTACCCACATAAGTAGTTGGATAAGTTCGGGGAGGCCCAACACCCACCCGTCCCTCTACTCCCTCCGCCCTGCAACTCTTTAACTCGTGAGCCTGAAGTTCAACCGAATACAACTTGATTATCACCCCTAATATCGATGTGTAGATCGAGTATATATGTATTTACATATGTGACGATCGCGGTCGCCTCGCGATTTCAACCTTTGCCATTACCACAAAGAGGCTCAAACACACACATACTATACATATGTATAAGAATGCATTTAATTAATTGTTTCGAGATCATATCGCTCATATATATAATAGAATCAGCATGAAATTTGGCTGGCCTCGCTGCGACTACCCGCAATCGCACCTCTCAGACTCCCCAAAGTTCTACCGGACGATAATGTATTAGTGAGCACAATACATGTTTACATACTTTATGACAATGTAAACCTCAAATTTTTAGAGACTCAATGAACTAATTATGCTCATTCATTTTTATTAAAAAAAAAAAAAAAAAAAAAAAAAAACTTTCATATTTTCTTAAAAAAGTTAAATATCTCACAAACCGTTAATCGTTACGCGAAAATAATCATACTATCATGATGAGAATTAAATCATATTTTTATAGAGGGGCACTTCTATATACTTTCAACGAAATTTGTTTCGACTTTTTTTTTTGTGCGTTGAAATTTACGTCTAGAAAAATAACATGTGGTTTGTTATTTTAAAATCACATGTGTGATTTTATGAAATCACATGTGATTTGTGAAATCACACATGATTCTTAACATACAAATCGATCACATGTGATTTTTACAGACACAGATTTTTACACTAAAACAAAACTTAAAAAAAAAAATCGTCGAAATTATATCGAAGTGCCCGTTTATTGAAAGATAAAAAAAAAATCGTCGCGATGGTGTGTTTTTTGTGGCTTAATGATTTATCGTTTGTAAGATATTTTATTTTCAAAAGAAATGAAATTTTGCTTTTTTTAATTTTGATTAAAAAATGAGCGATCATAATTTGTTTATTGGGTATTTAGAGAATATGAGTATATATTGAACTATAACTCCTTTTATCACATTTACAAAAATTCAAATAATGTAGTAAAGTAACAATGTAATTATATCACTTTGTTGGCTACTATAGAATAACAGACATGGTTTTTCCTTTCCAGGTTTTGTTGATCAACATAACTGCATGCCCTCGTAAACCACCACAACAACTAATAACTTTGAAAAAGAACAGGTTAATTAAGGGTCTTACAAACTCAAGTTACAAATTTAAGGTTCCTAAAACAGTTTCAACTAAAATACCACAAAGATACATGATAATTTTTACCTCAAATATTACTTGTTAAGTCTCCCTTTAATTGATCTTTGGTTCCTCAATGAAGTCCCTTGATTCTGCATAGTCTTGTGGTACAGGAAGATCAAGTTCCGAGCAAATAAAACGTATTATCTCCCCTGTCAAAGCGCCCAAAGATAACTTGTTTAGGGTCACGCTAATCACGAACCTATTGTTTATGTCACAATACGCTGAGCCACCTAATCCCGCATGGCCAAACCCGATAACTGTACCATCAGTTGCTTCAACTCTTTTAAACCCGAGCCCGAACATCCCATTTTGTAAAACTAAATCTTTATAATCTCCACTTCCCAAAAGGCATCATGAAGTTTAGCTTTAGAGCTTGTAAAGATTTTCTTGGAAGGGAATGTGGGGTCCACGAGGGCAGCATAGTAGCGGGCTACTGCACGAGCTGAGAAGTGTCCATTGGCTGCAGGTTGTATGGCACGACGGGCATTGAGGGTGTTGCATAATGGATCAATCATGTTGTATGTCATGGTGGAAGGTGTGGCGGTTGAGGCAGGGTCCCGCCTGTAAGCTTCGGCTAGTTGGCCTAATGTGATCAGATCATTTGTATCTATCGTAAGAGTTGCAACACGAGATTCAACACCTGAAATATGGTGAACTTATCAAACATGGAGAATGCTTTTCAACAAATAATAGCATATAATTAACTAAAACATTATTCTTACCAGGTGGAATCCCGATATAAAGCTCGCCTTCAAGGTTAAGTGGGCGAACAAAAGCTTCATTAAGAACGTCTTGAAACTTCTTGCCAGATGCATGCTGAATGTTCAAAAATATATCAATTTCTTAAAGTTTCAATAATAATCGCATTCTTTGGACAAAATGATTAGGAGGTTTTTGCTCTAACAGCTTGTTCACTTTGGACGACTTTCAGTCCTTTTTTTATCGGTTTCCTATTTATCCTCTCTTTTCTTAATTTAACTTGTTTGACATGTTAGGAAAAAAACACGTCATAAGTAAATAAAGGGAGTATATAGATGGTACCTCAATGATTCCACCACATAGCCAACCATATGATAGGTAATGATACAATTGTTCACGACCAGGTTCAGTCTCGGGGGCAACCATGGCAATGCATTTTAGACACTCATCAAAATCACAAAATAATGTAGGATCTTCTTCAGAAACTCCCGCGAGAGCATTGTGCAGACCAGATGTATGATTAAGTATATGATTGACCTGTGGGCATTGTGCAAAACATATGTATGAAAAATGTTAAATGGAACGTCGTCATAGTGATCAGTTAACCTGGTCAGTTAACCTATAGCAATTTACAGTTCGAGGCTTTTAATCAAACTGTTGACTAAAGTTAGTTAACTACTTATGCAAGTTGACTCATTATTTTAGCCTTTGATATAATCCAAAATTTATTGACCATTAGAACCATGAATTATTTATCTAAACATGTAAAATTGCAGACAATCCGTTTCAACGCCTAATCAAATAACGAACTTCAAAACATAAATCCAAACACCCCTTCAGAAGGAAAAGAACCGGTATCAAAAGAACCTTTATTTGATCTTTTCCGTTTGTACCAAACTCTGGCCAAATGTTTGCAACATTTTCATCAAGCTTTAGTTCCCTACAATGAAAACACTTATCATTAAAGTAAACTACACAGAAGGAATTGGAACGAGAATTAAATGTAAATTTTCGGTTTCATGTTTAAAGTTTTAAAAAACTTGGCCCTGGTCAGAGGCCACCCAGTTAAAGAACTTGGTACCTTATAAAAAACTAATGACGATCCTAGTAAAAAATATGAAGTTAAGGGGACAGCGTCCATAATTTTCAGCATAGCACAGCCATGAAATATAATCACTATTTTGTTAAGGAAAACTAATTTTACCAACTGTTACCTAACCACAAAAGTGATATGCAATCATATGTAACACACTGCTTATTGATAAATATGTGAAAAAGAAATGGTCAACCCAACCCAGCTCAAACATGAAAGCTGTTTCGAAAAATTACCCAACCCGCCCATTTTGTCAAATCTAGTTGCCATGAAATGATGAAAACACAAGCATACCCTTTATCAGCCAGCCAATGCACCATTCCTGATGTGATGCCCTTAGTAACAGAAAAGACAGGAAATAAGCTATCAGGATGAACGGGACGAGGATCTTCTTTTGCTAGCACTCCAGCTGCAGTATCAATGATCATTTGCCCGTCCTTGTAAGCACAAACCTAAGAAGCACAATAACGAGTGTTCGTTTATATTTAAACATTAGAAAATAAATGTGTTTTTTTAATTGTGATGCGCACCTGGATTCCAAGTATTTTATCAGCATTGCCTAATTCAACCAAGAAACGCCTCAGCTTTTCCTCGACATCAGAATGTACTGGACTGTCGTATAACCATTTTGCATTCGAGGCTGGTCCATCATTCATGTTTCTGAAATAAAACAATCGCTACTAAAACAAGCTAGGTTATGAACAAAAATTATATGGAGAGGCAAGTAACCATTCTACTTCTTTTATTGAAGTCAGCTATATATTGAAACAATTTACAAACCGTCATACTATGTATTTAGTTTCGTTTATACCAAATGCCAAATGCATGTTGGACGACAAAATGCTAACACAATATACTTACCTTTTCTTAATTTTACTAAGCGTAAAACTATCGATCTTACAAAACATTTAGAGCATTTTCATCATCATCATCTTTTTTTTTTCATAATTTTGTTGTAAGCACAATAACATATTATCTTTGGCTTTCACCCATAATGTGGGTTAACCCACTTAGATTAATAGATCACTCACCCTTTAGATTATGTTTCCTAATTAGTTAAGTTGGTTTAAACATTATGAGAATTAAGTTATTGAAATTTAAGTCACAAAGAGGATTTTTTTACCGCGCTCCGCTAAACAGGGGCGATTTTTGACATTTTCTAGGACATTTTCTGCAACGTAAGTAAACTGGAGGGACATTTACGTAATATCACATAAACAATCCCTGGATTTAACACAGAGCCTACTTCTGCAATTGCAGATAAACAACATAGTTTTTCTCATAAATTTTCCGGGGACTATTTTTGCAACGCAAGTACACTTGGAGGGACTATCTTTGCCTTTTATTTCCTCTACTTTGAGTAATATTTAAAAGCAACGCTAGACCAGCTCATAAAATTCACACAAAAAATCCACTCGCAGCGGATGGTTGGTGCATTTTGTGACAGTTTCTCTCTTTTCTCTCTTATTAAACCAATCACCCGCTAACACATCAGCGAGTGGATTTTTTGTGTGAATTTTGTGAGTGGTTTTAGCATTTCTCGATATTTAAATATAGGTCCAACATGTTGAATGAAAATGATGTCTATAATTTATACACAAAATTCAAACTCACTGCAAAAACAAATATGAACTGAAAACTTCCCCAAATGATTGCACAACCAATTAAAAAAATACTATTACTAATAGAAAGAGAAAAATGTAACAACTTACAAACCTTATTATAATGGATTTAGCAGATGAGAAAAATAGACGATAATTACGAGGTATTTTATGTTACGAAATGAATATGATGAAATGAATTTATTTTTAGTTTGGATAATTAATAAGCCCATGAGTTTTAAAGACTTTCAGACTTTAAGATATATATATAATAAGCCCAGGACTTCTTGGTAATTAATTTATCCAACTTAGGCCGGTATGGGTTTATTTATTGTCTAACCGAATAAATTAAAAAACATTAAAGCCGCATGTTTTTACCCCCACGGTAATTTTTTATAGCTTTACCCATACTTTACCCGTATTCTTGAAAAGTAAGTTCTCATAATAGTTTAAAGCCGTTACGAAAGTAAGCTTTCATAAAAGTTTCAAATTAGAAGCGTAGCTTATATAAACAAGCTACAACTTTCCACTCTCCCCAAGTAGCGTAGTTGTAGTTTCTTCTCACCTTCTCATTTTAATTTTTCTTCTTATTCGATTCTAACTCTATGCGCGTAATCCCTTGTAGGTTATTCGTCAACATTATGATTACCAATCTAGATTAATGCTGCGATAATATTGTTTTTAACAATCTAGATTATTTGCCCTAACAAATTCATCTTTTTAATCGTAGTTAGCACGTTAATTGTTTATAAAAGCAAATTAGTTGGTGGAGGAAAAGTTGTTCCTCAACTACGTGAACTCGTGTGTACCACATTGTGACACCGATAAATCCTGCGCTTGGTTAAGCCGCCTTGCCTATCTAACTTCCGATGGTTCAACCAGATAATGTGTCAATACATACAAAGACCATATAACATAGCAAAAAGAGAACCCCACAAACTCAGTAAGTGTCGAGTACTCGATTTAAACCTGATATTAGCGTTCTTTATTTCCATACGCTAGTCGTAACAATTACAATGACAAAAATAACAAACAAATTAGTAAAGAAAATATAGCCTTTAAATGAACAATATACAGCAGATCAATAATAAATAGTTTGCTGAACAGTTCCAACGAACTCAAAATTGCTGCAATGTTGTGTACATGATCAAGTTTTACCTGAAAATTTGTTGCGGTGTATAAACATATATAGATTTAGAAAAACATCAATTAATCACTGGTTTGTCAACAAACTCCCTAGATCCAGCATAGTCTTCAGGTACCGGAAGATCAAGTTCCGAGCAAACAAACCGTATTATCTCCCCGGTCATAGCACCAAAAGACAACTTGTTAATAATCACACTAATTGCAAACCTATTGTTCACATCACAATATGCCGTAGACCCACCTAATCCTGCGTGACCAAACCCGATTACAAAACCATCCGTTGTCTTTACCCTCCTAAACCCGAGCCCAAATTTTCCATCCGGGATGATTAAATCTTTATAATCGCCACTTCCCAAAACGCATCATGAATCTTTTCTTTCGGGTTTGTAAATATTTTATTGTCCACTTCATCACTTGTACCGTTGGTTTCGGTTTCGGTTTCCGGTATTCGAATGTAATGATCGGGTTTTGGATTCCTATCTTTCCGTGTTTTGATTGAAGGGAACGTGGGGTGGTGTGGGTGGCTACCGAGTGTCGGGAGGGAAGAAGAGGAATGACGAGGCGGAACTACACCACCATCTAAGAGGGTGGCGTAGTAACGAGCCAATGCACGAGCCGAGAGGTGTCCGTTAGCAGCAGGAAGTATGGCCCGCCGGACATTAAGGGTGTTGGATAATGGAACGAGGCCGGCAATTGAGTTGAATGTGAACGTAGAAGGTAGTGTGGAGGCGACCGAACTGGTGCTAGTGGTTCCGGGTTTCGGTAATTTACTTAATACACTTGTATCCATGGTAAGAGTTGCCAGACGAGATTCCACACCTGAAGAAAGAATATTTTTTTATTATACATATAAGTATAGCATTTTTATTCATCAAGTAAACATTTTTTGTACAAGAATATGATATTTTAAAAGGGAGTTTTTATGGTTTTGATGGTCACAAAATCCTTATAATAACCATTTATTCCAAATGTGAGAACTTCGGTGAATAAATCATACCAGGAGGAATCCCTATATAAAGCTCGCCTTCAACATTGAGCGGGCGAACAAAAGCTTCTTCAAGAACTTCCTGAAACTTCTTCCCTGATGCATGCTGTATTCACGGACATATTCGTTAATGAAAATAATGAGAGATGATAAAGAAAACAGAAAGCGCATGTGATGGTAGTACCTCAACGATTCCACCACATAGCCAGCCATATGAAAGATAATGATATAACTGTTCACGACCAGGTTCCGTCTCGGGTGTGGCCTCAGCAATGCGTTTTAGACACTCGTCCCAATCACAAAATAACATAGGATCTTCTTGGGAAATGCCGGCAAGAGCATTGTGTAAACCAGATGTATGATTAAGTATATGATTAACCTGCAGGAATGTGGATAAAAAAAGTTAAAAGTTATTATCTGATTTTGAATCATTGTTTTTTTATGTGTTTTGAAAAGTTCTTGATTAAAAATCAATATATAAAATGATCAAACACGACACTTTTGTCAAAAAAAAAGTAGATATTACAGATCAAATAAAGTAATTAGATAATGAGAAGCAGACAATCAATTTCAAAATGAAAATCCAAACACCAACCAACTAATAAGAAAGGTGATAAAGAATCAAGATGGTGAGAACCTTTATTTGATCTTTCCCGTTTGTACCAAACTCCGGCCAAAAGTTTGCAACATTTTCGTCAAGCTTCAATTTCCTATAATAAAAATACATATTATTATAATTTTTAATATGAATACCAATTTTAACATTGATATTGATAAAAATAATTATTACTACTCCTGATATTTTAGTACTATTACTATTTCCTTTTAAATACAAACTTGCAAGCACTAGAACATACCCCTTATCAGCTAGCCAATGTACCATTCCTGCTGTCACACCTTTGGTTACAGAAAAGACAGGAAATAAGCTATCAGGTTGAACGGGTCGAGGATCATATTTCCCCAGCACTCCAGCTGCAGTATCAATTATCACTTCCCCATCTTTGTAGGCACAAACCTAAACAACACAACAACAGGAGTTTGATTATTATTTGGCCCTTAATAGTCAGAATTTAGCAGAAAAGTGAGAAAACTTATAATTATATGTTGACAAGTGTCATTTTTCTAAAAAATTATTCACCAATTTATTTTAAATTTTTTAATAATATTACTGATTATTTCAAACTTTTTCTGTTACTGATACAATCTGATCAGAGTGTTATACAAACATAATTTTAAAATAAAATAAATATGTTTCTGATAGTGATATGCACCTGGATTCCAAGTATTTTATCGGCATTCCCTAATTCAACCAAGAAACGCCTCAGCTTTGCCTCTACATCAGAATTTACAGGACTGTCGTATAACCATTTTGCGTTTGACGATGGTCCGTTATTCATGTTGCTGAAATATAACATCGGCTAGTAAAATAAGGGTGTGGCCATATACGATTCAACAGATAGGTGGCATGGGAACGAACTGAATCTTAAATAAACATACCTTTTGAGAACGGATTCAGCAAAAGGTCTCATAATATCTAAATAGCTTATACGAACATTCATTGAAGATGAAAGTCCTGAAAGATGTAAAACATTATTTAATGATAAATAACCGGTTGTTTGGTCGTAAATGATAAGACAGTTTAAAGGACCAAATATTTACCTCTAAGCAAATTAAGGACCCTTGAGAAAATTACAATGTCACCAGGGAAAGCATCAATCTGAAAGAAGTTACATTCAATTAGTCCCCATGCATCATAACAGATAATCTACTCATAAAAAAAAATACTTACGGGATTAAAGCGTTTAACTTCTTTCTTATCAAGTTTCATCTTTTCTTGAATAATTTTCATGTTTTTTGCTCTTTGCTCTGTCAAATTTTTCACGGTTTCCTACACCAAATATAAAATATATTAATAATTAATTTTGCACAAATTGTCAGATGTTTAAACCGATAGAAAATCAATGCCACTTACAAGAGCTTCAGCTGCTGGAGTAGTAGCCCGGAAAAACACATTTGTTACCTCCATAGCCTGTTCTGGCATGTCGAGGCGCAACTTAAGCCCCATTTCAGCGAATGCAGATAAAAGAGCCACATGATCACCCTGATTATAACAAATATGTGAATCCTCTATTTACATATATGCATGTAAGCTATGCATATGTGTGTGACTGTGAGTATGTGTATGTTATCTAAACATGGAAAATGGGTGGGTTCAAAATGGGTAATTTCAGTACAGCCTAAAAAGGGTCAGCTTCGCTTGAACCAAAACACCATTTTCCGTGATATTCAAATTATTCAAAAGACACTTCCGTGGCCGGTTTTAACCCGTCTTCCACTCGTCCTTATTAGACCCGCTACATTCGTTTACATTCTTTCCCGTATGACCCGGTAGACATAATACATAACCAGATTGGAACCATTTATAAAAATGTTCAATCAGGTAAAAAAACAAAGCTCTAACAAATGCCGATACTATCTAAAAAAGGTTTGCATACCTCTGCAGCTGCCAGAAACATTTTTGCTAAGGCATGTTTTACAGAGCTTGAAAGCAACTTTGTAAGGCCAAAATCAAGCAAAATTGGATGATGTGGAGGTTCTCTACTCACAAGAAAATTACCTGAAAATAGGGCTAATACATTTTAATCGAAATTCTAACAAAACCGAGAGCAATCATGGAAAAAAGCGCAAGTACCCGGATGAGGATCGCCGTTAAAAAATCCATCAACATAGATTTGATGTGCATATGCACGCGTAATTTCTTCAACAAGCTTTTGTTTGTCAACGCCGAGTTCATCAAGTGCACGGGAATCATTTAAACGTACCCCGTCCATATATTCCAGAATGAGCACTTTTTCAGCGGACTGCCAATGAAATACAAGCTATTAAACTATAAATTCTATCAATTTAGATCACCTATCAACCAACGATATTTCAGTCACAAAATAATCAGAGGGGTTAGAAAAGGATCTCTATTATCATTCAGATTGTCTATTCAGAACACTTATCAAATAGTTACTTCAATAAGAATACCCACATAATTTTTTCGTTCAGACTATGGAATATGCAGTTCACATTTTTAAGGGCTAAATATGTAATTTACAATTTTTAAGGGTTGTTCAGGTCAACAACACGCCCCTGCTAATTTAATGGATTAGTCGGGTTGACGCACCCGAACCCATTTAGACCGAACTCTGACCCGTTTATTTTCCTGTTTGCAAATTACCACCCCTACCCAAAACCAAGTCTGAACAAAACCTTTGAATCACTAACACCTTCGATTCAACCATCACCAAAACCATTGTTTTATCAAACATCCCTAAATATTTCACTAAGGTCGCCCAAACTAAAAACTGTGTCCAAGTTTTGCGCTACTAGAAAAAGTGCAATTAGATGACTGAAATTTACCAACAGCCTAACTAGTATTGGTAATGCAATATTTTACAAAGGAAGAATGATACCTGAATAACTTCGGGTATCAATACTTCCACGTGTTCAGGTTTTTGTTCAAGACCTTCACTTTTGCAGCCTAGGTTTTTAGATACTCTTCTAGTATTTTCTACAGGGACAAGAAATTATTAATCAAAAACATAATTTTTATTCAGGACACGGAAAACAAATATAACCAAAAAAAAATTGGAAGATTATTCATATCATACCAGCTTCATGGTTAAAATCTAGTTCTTTGGGTGCTTCCCTGCACCATTCATCTATCATAGGGTTGAAGTCGTATTGTGGTTCGGCCCAAGCTATCCAGTCCACTATTGCCTTTGCGTTCTTCAAGTCCTGTAAAAAAAAGTAACCTTAGATGATTAAAAGGGGATGTTTGGATTTGTGACTTGAACTAATTTTGATTATAGGTATCTAATTATCTAAGGGTACGTAACAGTTACCTATCTATCCCTTCTTTTAACCTAACTTGGCTGACATTTACTCTCAATTTCACAAAACTTCTTTCTTTTCTTTTTTTTTTTTTTTTTTTTTTTTATAAAGTGTCTTTTTTTTAATCAAAAAAACTCATTATTGATCATTTTAATTATTAATCCTTCAAAATACCAAACACTCGCACATCTTATCATTACGACTTAAGACAGCAGAAAAACATCCAAACACTATCTTCGATGGCTAGTTTTATTAAAATTGACTATCTTGCTATAATTATTCAAACAAAGTTATTTTCAGCTAATAAAAGCAGAATACAAGGTTCTAGAATGAACAACCTCTAAGATTATAGTTTTGATGCCTTCATGTTGAACTTTGACAACCACCTCCTGCCCGTCATGTAGAGTTGCACGGTGAACTTGAGCTATCTGCAAACATTAAAAAAAAAAATTATCAATACACTTCTATTAGGCATTAAAAGGATACATCTGTTTCAAAATAATATCAGTAGAATTGTTGATCACTGTCACAATCTATTGAAATAAAGGAACCGTAGTAGATACTTTTTGCAGAAAGATCTTTTTTTCCATATAAATGACGAAGAAGTTTCATTAAAAGAACTAGCAAAATGATTTAAATATAACGTTGCCGATTAACTCAATAAAAAATTCTTACAGATGCTGTTGCTAAAGGCACACTGACAAAACTCGTAAACAGTTCATCCATTGGTTGACCCAACTGCTGCTCTATAGTTTGACGAACCTGATTAACAAAACATGTGATTATCTATTGTACCAAGTTGTAACTTTTGGTTAATTATTTTTAGCAAAATACCTCCTCTAAACGGCGAGGAGGAAGAGAGTCTTGTAATTGTTTCAAAAGGCGTATATAAGCTTCGGGAAGCACATCAGCACGAGTAGATAAATATTGTCCCATTTTCACCCATAAACCTTCCAACTCCACAATTAACTTAAGTACACGTTTAGCATTTCGCTCATGAGCTTTCTCCCATAAACTATCGCGTTTAGATCTTTTAGTCAATTTCTCTCTTTGTTGTAATGCCTTCAAGTCACCAAAAAAACATTTTAGCCATGTGGGTCATCAGTAGCATAAGATATTAGCATCAGTGAAATGTTATATATACCTTATAATCAAGGTATATGAGAAATGCTAACGTAAAGACTTTCATGCGTCTTTTGTAAATGTTTCCCCACCCCATATTGCGCGTGTTGAAGGGGTTTAAAATAGTATAAAGCTTTGCAAGTTGATTGAACAAAAGAAGAATCGCGGTGATCAGATAGTATGGAACACGCAGTAATCTTCCAACAAAAGCACCGAGTAGCTCTTGAACTCTCATATCTACATATTAAATAGCCAAAACGAATTAAATCAATAACCATTCACTGAACTCATTAAGCGGGAGTATAACGAATGAGAAGCAATCATATAAGCAAATTATCAGTTTGGAAAAAAGCAATCCTACACAACCTTGAAATGATCATATTAGCAATTTGGATAAGTAATCACAAACACCCTCAAAACTATCTATATGATGTACATTGTACACCCTTAAATAATCTAGATACAGGTTTTAGACTAGCAATCTTAAACAGCTTATCCTAAGCATCCTACCGAACTGTTTATTTCATCCTAAAAAATTCAGATAAATATATTGAGTAAGCAATCACAAACACCCTCAAAAGGCATTTAATAAGGGGGGGCGTGCAGCTATAAACACACCTAAATAATCTAGATAAACATTATGGATAAGTTATCCCAAACACCCTGCAAAACTGTTTAATTTACCCTTGAATAATCAGATAATGAGAAAGCAATCCTAAACACACTCAAAACACTTAGCCGTTGTATAAAAATGCCCATAATGAGGGAGTGCAAGAATAAGCAATCCTAGACAAACTGGATAAACATTTTGGCTTAGCAAATCCTAAACACCCTCAAAACTACTTTTCTCTTGTATCAAAACGCATTCAATAAAGGAGTGCAACTATAAACACACTTCAATAATTTAGATAAGCAATCATAAACACCCTCAAAGCTGCTTATTTGTTGAATTCAAACGCATCTAATAAGGGGGGGCCGTGCAACTATAAACACCCTTAAACAATATGAAAAACATTTTGAATATGTAATCCTAATTAGCCTCAAAACTACTTAACGTACTGTAAAACACATTTAATAAGGCGGTCCGTGCAACTAGTAACACCCTTATATAATCTAGATAAACATTTTAAATAAGCAATCACAAACACCCTCAAAACTACTTATCCACCGTATCAAAACACATGTAACAGAATAAGTATTAAAATTGAAGTTTGCGTTAGCTTCTCCTCTAACAGAAATTTAACAGTCAGATAACCAGTTGTCTAAACATTTCGCAATTCCACTAATTTAATACTAGTAACACCATTCAATTCTCTAATCCTCTACATAAACATTTCGCATAAGCAATCACAAACACCCTCAAAAACTACTTATCCGCTATATCAAAACATATAACAAAAAGTGTTAAGAAATAAACTTCGATAACTAAAAACGCCTATCCAGGACGTAGCATTCGTATTAGCTCCTCCTAAAACAAATTATACTACTTAGATAACCAGTTGTCTAAGTCCATGTTTGGCAGCCAGCCTTAACTAGGGTTTGGCAACAAGCAACTAGCCTTCCTAATTTTTCTAAACGCTCCATATCAAAATGCTACTTGAAGAAGCATTTACCAGCAACTAGCGTCTACACTTAATAACTACAACTATTTCTTGCTACTGCTAACTGCTACTGCTATTTTCGCGAAACATACCTAAGTATTTCGCAATTCGCTAATTTCATAACTATTTTCTAATCCACTAATCCAAACACTCCTAATCAACCATAAAAACAAAACTCACATGATCATAACCATAACAAACTAACTAACTAACTAACTAACATCAACAGATCAATCACAATACATAACAACTAAAACTAAAATAAAATTAGAATTACATACAAAATTTGACTTCACGAATAGCGGTTAATAATTCAATAACTAAAACCAGAAACAATTTATTTATATTTAGAAGGGGGAAAATAAAAAAAGACCTGATTTGGGCTAAACGACGTCGTACCGGTAGTTAAAGTCAAGATAGATGTACTTTAGTTGGTTAAAGTGACGGTAAGTAAAACGTGTTGGTGTGTTTGGTAGTGACACGTGGATGAGAGAGTGTGGGTGTGACGTGTCTGTTAGTTTGACCGAGTATCACGGTTGGTGGGTTTAGCGAAGATTTTTAAAGTGCGGTTGAATGGTATGGTGTTTTGGTAATTTCGTAAAAGTGAAGGAAGGAACCCAACTACTAGTCTTTTTTCACTCTCACCGACTTTTTGTGTAACTTCAAAACAAGTCGGGTTAGATTCCGTTAAAAGCAAACCACGCTGGATCAAGGTAATCAACACTAGTAAGAGTTGTCAATGTCTATATATAAAGGAAAATAGAGTTTGAGTAAAAACAAACCACTCTTGTTCAGAAAGTCGAGCACACAAAAAAACGCAATGTGTTTAACTAGCAACAACTAAAGTAAAAATTGAGCTTGTAACTAGAAGGAAAATAACTTAATAAGATTTTTTTTTTTTAATTTAATTTTTTATTTACAAATTACACTATACAAAAGGGATTATCAAAATTCAAAATAAAAGTATAGAGTTTTAAAATTATAAAAATAACTTTTAGTCACAAATGTAATCTTTTAACCCAAAACTGGCATGACGGTTCTTGTTGTCTTTTTCCCTTCTAGCAATTATTTGCCATTTATATGTTTAAATTACTAAAGTAAAGGATTTTGTATTGAACTAAAGTTTTTGTTGAGGGCAAATTTAAAAAAAAAAAGAGTGAGGGCAACTTTGGCATAAGCATAAAAAGTTGCGAGATTGAGAATATGTAAAGGGCATTGCCTCCCACTACTTATCACATGCCTTTACACCCATTACGAGGGCAACTTTATATATAGTAGTGTTCACACCTATTACGAGGGCAACTTTATATATAGTAGTGTCTTGAATGCTGATGTGACGTTAATATATAAGTGGTTGATTTAATGACATAGGTGGGTTTAGCCAAGATTTAAAAGGACGGTTGAATGGTTTGGTGTTTTGTTATTCATAAAAGAGAAAAAGAGAAGGAAGGAACCCAACTATTATTCTTTTGATTTTTTTTTTCTTGTTTAGTTTATTTTATTTTATTTTATTTTATTTTTCCTTTGAGATTTAAAAATGTTTGCTTGCATGCAATTTTTTAAAATCTAGGTTGATCTGGTCGGGTTAACCGATTGAACCGGGTTGACTCGGTTGAAAAAAATAGTTTTTTTAATAGAAAACCGGGTTGACCCGAATCAGTTGAATCGTTGACTCGACCGAGTCAATTATTAACCCGGTTTTCAAAACATTGCTTGCATGTTTTTATTTGTAAGACTATGTACTATGATGGGAAGCATGATAACGTGCCAAGACATAGCAATGGCCAAAAATCCAGCTTTTTTCACTTGTTTGGTGGTTTGCATTTCAGAAAGGTTTTTCATTTTTTTTTGTTGTTTGTTTTTTATGTTTGTGGGGTATATTGCAGAGTAGGTATGTAAAAAATGAGGATTTTTTCTTTCTTTTTGGTTTATGGTTACCATGGCATCTGATTAAGAGTGAGTTTGGTGATGTGTTGAATGATGATGTAATGGTTAGCGGGCATAAAAGTACGACTAGTTTTATATTTAAGCATGTGTGTTGTGAACGTGTTTGTGAAAAAATGGGTTCATTTGTTGTAACAATCAAAACCTTGTCACGTAGTTTTTAATATAGCTTTTGTCTTTTAATAATTTCTTTTTGTTGCAACAATCAAAACGTTGTCACGTAGTTTTTAACTTAATTTTTGTCTTTTAATCATTTCTTTTTGTTGTAACAATCAAAACGTTGTCACGTAGTTTTTAACTTAATTTTTGTCTTTTGATTATTTCTTTTATTACTAAGTATAACCATAATCGTAAAATAATGATTTATCTAAAACGAGTTTGGTGATATGCTAGCATTGGTGTATCGTAAAGAAATATAGAGAACTATGCATATTAATACGTGTTGCACTCGGCTTGGAAAACTCGATAGCAGCCGGAGCCAAGTCTTTATAACCCGAAAGTGGGCTTGTTATGGATTTTAAGCTCGTTCTGTAAGCTAAAGATGTTAAAAGCATGATATAAACGAACTTTACTATGATAAACTGTAACCCTAATCATGATGTTTTCTAGCTAGCGCTCTTACAATAATATACAATTGTATATTCTTTGTTTTGAGTTCATGTTTTCCTTCATAAGCAACCATGATGTTTCTATGCGATCAATGACAATTATGAACATAATAAATACCAATAAAGCGTCACTATATACCCTTATGCAAATTTTTCGTGCTCATGTAAATAAAATATTTGAAAATTCAGCTGAACAATATGAGAAGATATAATCAATAGATTACACATGTCATATAACATGGTAGGAAGATGAATTATACACATCAAATAGTAGGATTTAACATATCATTATTATAATTATATACAACTGATTAAACGTGAAAATGAGAAAATATCATTAAGTGAAATGTACAGTTTGGGCAAAATATCAATGAGGATTTTCGACAAAGGAAATGAACATTTATTTGTAGGAAGACCTGTGCTTAAATATATGTTCCAACTAACTAATTAATGACCCTAATTATGCAGTTTATAGCCTAGTCTTGTAATTCGGTTATCAGGGACGAAACCAAAAGATAAATTGACCAGATGCATTTATCCAAAATTATACAAAACTCGACACACAATTTTTGTAAACCAAGTGCATTTTTGAAAAATCGAGTTTTTAATGAAATTTAACACTACGTCGCAAAATTTGATAGATGTCACGGGACCCTCGGATCCCACCCTGGGTCCGCCACTGTTGGTGGCGATATTCTTGCATCAAAATTGCACTATGCAATGAGCAATGCTATATACGCACAAAAAATTGCAAAATTATATGTACGCAATGATTCGGCAACTAAATGTGGATGATAAAAAAGAAGAAAGAGAGATTATGATGCAATATGATTGGACCAGAACACTTACCAAGTCATTACGTGGATATCATTTTGAATACTCTTTGTGGGTATAGAAATCTTGCTATGCGATATGCATTCAAGTTTTGTTGCAGGGTTACTTAAGTGAAGTTTGATTATTACGAGCTAGGTGTCCAAACATCTTGACAATTTGTTTTTTGCATTGCAAACTTATGGTTAAGACTTGTATAAAACCTACTCCGTATAATGATAGGCCTGGTTAGAAATTCTATATAGCCTGACAAAAAATTGTACAAAACATACACATAATGAAAAATGAATATTACTCTTTCTTTGAACGAATAACAACGATAGGGTTGAATAAAAATTGTTCATACATTCTTGATTTGTTAGTTGACACTTGTTGTACACTTTATCTCTTTTGTTTCAACCTTAAAATTTTACACAAGTTACAATCTTCTTGTTAGACATGTTTTTAGACAAAAAAGAATCATTTTCTCAATTATGTTATAATGGTACAAAAGAATTGATATTTGATAAACTTTACAAGTGGCCAACTTATAAATTTTAACTCTATCCAATGTAAAAAGTATCAAGTTTCATATGGGGCGAAGGGACATTTAATGGAGAGGGGGGCGGTGCCCTCTATGATTGGTCAAACACTAATGCATGTAGATGTAGGGTATATTTTTTGGTTTTAGCAAATTTAATAATGTTGCCTTCAGCTCAATTTTAGATTTGCCCTCAACGTGTACAAGAAAAGGCCTATAAACTACTTGATTAAATCTGATTTAATGAGAAAGTAAATATCTCAGCCAAAGGCCTTTATGAAAGTCTGTAACTTGATTAAATCTTATTTATGAGAAAGTAAATTAAAAAGGGTTCTACTAATTTATTTATGAGAAAGTAAATTAAATCTTATTTGCGTTTCGGGAACCACATCATCTTCATCATCATCCAAGTCATATAGCGGTAGTTCGATTCAACACTTGGCTTCGCGTCACGTGGGACCGTCACTTCGTACTCGAACGATCAAAAGTCACTTGTTGGAGATATCGTGTATTGAGTTGGGTCAATGGTGGTGGTTGATGAAAATATTGTGGTTGAAAGTGCGGGGAGAAGTCGTTTGAGGATAATATTGAGGATGACTCGTTTGGGAATGTATGCACCGGGTTGTGATTGAATTTGTGGACGAGCGGGCGAGCCTCGTCCGCGTCCTTTGGATGATGAAGACCTTTCTGGATCAATGAGATTGTTTTTAATAGAGTAAAGAGATGAGATTTAAATTGTGTTAGAAAATTGGATTAATGTTGGAAATATATAGAGGGAGTAATTTTTTTTTTTTTTTTTTTTTTAAAAAGCGGCTACTTTTAAAATATACAACGTATACTTTTTGGTCAAAGTGTTACTTTAATGTCCAACGTTCGAATATTAGCTTCATACCAATTAGGGATCTTTGCCGAATTGGTGATCCTAACGCCATGCCGATTAACACCGAGCAAGAGCAACACAAACACCACTCGATATCTTGCATGCCGCCAAAAGAATCGATCAGCCACCCAAAAGGTATTTCTTTTCTTTAAAATTATTATTTTATACATTTTTATTTTTACAATCATTTTCTTCTTTTTTATTTTTCACTTGAGTTGGTTTCATTACTTTTTAACGTTTAAAACTAGTGATTCATTGCAATCTCTTGTAGCGAAGATAATGTGATAATATAATTCTTTCCGTGTTACTAAATAATAAAATGAAGTTTTAATCTTACTCTTGCATAAAAGTTTATCACAAGTCAATGATTAGTTAATAATAATGATATGATAATTTTAGTTGATTTGTTCAATGTAAAAGTCAATGATTAGTTAATTATTTTGGTGTATTTAGGCTATCCATTAAAAATCTCTTACCAGAAAGACCTTTATGAAAGTCTGTAGCCACCAATTTATTTATGTGGCTTTAAATGTTCTAAAATTTTATTCTCAATTTGTTGGCGTATTGTTATGATATAATGATGAAAAAGTTATTAAGTTTGAATTTTGCTGATTGTTATATTGTTTAGCCAAACTTTGCAAGGTTGCTATAAAGAAACTTGGAGAAGAAATGTCCCATTTTCATTAACATCCAATAATATTGTTTTTTTTACACCAAGCATTTATTAACAAAAAACACCCTTTATTTGTAGTTGTTTTGTTTTACGCTAAAAATTGATGTTTTATAAACATAAACGGGGTTTCATGCAATATTTTGCTCGGATAATTGGTTTTTAGTTGCTCAGCATCAGTGCAATCGTGTTGTAGTTTCTTCTTAAAGATAAACGGTTTTTTAGTGTGCATTTTTGGCACGATATTATAAACTTTATTTTTTCTTTTTGTTTCTTGTTTTGCATGACATAAGTTGTATTTTTGCCGTAGCTTTTTGCTCCTTGCACACGAATGACTGTTATTTTACTAAGTGTAAGTTATTTTTTCTAGGTTTTACACAATACAAAGAAGGTTTTTCGTTGCGGTTTTTCCGTATATTTACAGTTATTTGGGCCAGTTTTTCGTAATACAAGTTGTTTTTTTTTTTTTGCTTTTCTTTTAGTGCGAACGACTATGTAAAGGTATAATTATTTTGGCTCCCATGCTCCGGTGTCCTGGCTCCGCCCACTGAGTTCAATTCTCTGCTTGGTGAAAATAACCTAAATTGACTACTTCAGTTTTATCAAAGAAATGAATTTCACCCGATTTGAGTCTGTAAGATGGTTGACTTAAACCTTAGTCCTTCGGTCAACAAATTAAATACGATATTTAAAAGACTGATTATTGGTATGTGTTTTAGGTTCAACGGGTAAACATAGTACCGTAAAAACGAGCAAATACGTATTTCTTCTCACTAAAAAAAAGAATATTTGGGTTTTAGCTAATCAATTTCAATGCAATTAATTAAATAGTATTATTTCTTAAATCAAACTATGGGCAATAACCTAGTTTTACAACATAGATATATTCATCAGATAGTTTTAAGATTTAAGGTTAAAGAGTGTAATATGTGATACTTTGATGTTATTTAATAATTCCATAAGAGACCTAACTAGAAACTCTGTTTGAGAAAACTTCAAAACTAGCTACCAAAATATCGGTTAAGCCGAGTATATGAGAGCTTAGAGATCTCGATTTTCTTCAGATATAACCAAAACAAAGATCCTTCTTTATATGTTCGCCTACATATTTGGTTTAGTTTGATTAAGTTAGGTTAATTGCCATAATCTTCGTAATACTTTTCTATTGGTTTGTCAGTGATTGGGAGAAGAGATCATGCACATGATGAGAACGTGCATTGATACGTGCTTTAAGGCCAGACGGAGCGGAGCTCGGGTACACAAACGAGCTCGTGAACCCGCTCGGGTACACCGTCCCGTGTACCTCGGGTATCAAAAGCGGGTAACGAATTCGGGCTGGGAACTCGCTTGTGACCGTTGAAAATGTATCGTTGGGGGCGTTTGTGTTAATTCAAACGGCTACTTTAGCCCAAAAAAAAAAAATCTTCCTATTTAACACCTACACTCATCTCTCAAAAAAATAATTACCCTTACATTTCAAAAAACACACACTAATCTCTCCAAAAAATGTCTACCGATTCTTCCGATTTCGTTGTTCCTTCGTCGATCGAGCTATCCACGGTAGCTCGTTGCAAAATATCTTCAACTAGCGGCTCGATTATTATGAAGACACGGCAAGCTCTAGCCGAACTAGTGTAAATCGTCATCGGGATATAGGTCTTGAAACTTTAGAGAATGATTGGTTCGTTGAAACACCAAAGTACAACGACAATTACTTTAAAAAAATTCGAATGGAGAAAACCATGTTTTGCAAATAGTGGGTGACATTGAGCGAGATACCAATATTTTCAAGAAAGCTATGACGTGATTTCAAAAAGTTTCACGTGAAACAAAAATCACATCATTTGTTAAGCAACTCGCAACAAACAATCCGCCCGATAAGTATGATGAATATTTATGCATGTCTCGAAAGAGCGTCACGTGAAAGTCTTGATCATTTTGTGAGGCCATCATTGAGTTATGCGGTCGGGAGTACCTCGTGGTAAATGACACGACCTTGCTCGCATTTTCCGTGCCCATGGCGAAGCATCACTCCCGGGATGCTTGGTAGCCTCGGTACCGCGTCGGATGGAAAATTGTCCTAGACATTTGAGAGGGCAATATCACGAGGTGACTATGGTGTTCCCACTATTATGCTGAAGTCACCACATCGCAAGATATGGATTTGGCATGCTTTTTTGGTCCATCGGGTCAAACAACGATATCAACGTATTGAATCGATCGACTTGTATCTTCTGACTTTCGAAATGGAGCGGCGATGAGTAGTTCATTCCACGTGAATGGGCGCTTACAAACGCTGCTACTATTTGGCGGATGGAATCTATCCTAAGTGGTCATGACATTGTTAAAACATACCAGTATCCAAACGACCCGAAGGAAAGAGATTTACGAAGTTATAAGAGGGAGCGAGAAGGATGTCGAGCGAGCTTTTTGGTGCTCTCAAAGGAAAATGGAAAATTCTTGATCGACCACTCAGAGCTATGACCAAAGCGAAGATTGCCAATCGAGGTTAAATGCGTGTGTTATTTTGCATATATGGTTATAAAGCGAGGGAGGGCAATCTTACGGTTCATATAATGGATCCGCGGTCCACCCGGTGTTCGACGACGATGTGGTAGCGGAGTTACTAGGCAATTTCTCCATGGCCGTCTTGATATGATCTCGCGGAAATGCGTGGCGTGAAGACTGCCGATCTCGATGATTAATGGCTTTTTATTTTAATCTAGTTATTTTTAAGTATTATGTTATGTTTTTTTTTTTTTTTTTAAGTATTATGTAATGGTTTTTATTTTTAATGAAATGGTATGTTTTTATTATAAATATTGTATATGATTTTATGTATTTAAAAAAAAAAAAAAAAAAAATTGGATTCTAGCTCCAGCAGTTAGGGTAGTGTTAGGGTAGTATTGAGGTAGTTTGAGTTGGAAGGTTTTATTGGATAGAGGTGATGTGTCACCCCAGCAGACAGGGTTCACCCTCCTCCTATGTACTTTTATTAACCATTAATAGCGGATGCAGAAATACAAATAAAAAAAGAAAGCAAACCCAATTCCCAAACACCCCTTTATTTCCCCATATAGTATTACTCCATTTAAACACCACTACCTCATCCCCACCAGCCACACACCACACACTACACACTACACACCACACACATCTAAAAATGTAGCCAACAAAAAATATAGCTGCCGGAATCCGGAAAACCGTAAGCACTTCTTGAGAACCCTTTTGTTTTGTAAAGTTATATAAAAGTACTTGGGATTTTTTTTTTTTTTTTTTTTGGGTTAGATCCAAAGATATATAAGTTTTTATCACATTATGGTTTTTGTGTTTGTTAAATCTAGTTTGTTTTAAGGTAGGTGATGTTTTTTAGGCTGATCGTTTATATTTTGAGGTTGGATCTTGTTAGATCTATAAGTCAACCTTAATTTTTGTATCTTACTTTGGCATGTACAGGTGTAAATGACTAGTTAATGATTGCATATTTGCATCTATGTATATACAGATTTTGTGATATTAATTGTAACTGAGGTCTGAGGCTTGTGACTGGAAAAGTTAATAAGCACGACTTGATAAGTTCGTAAGCCCAAAAAAAAGGACATATGAGCTTTTACAATTTCAAATAAGCCTATGAGCATAATTAGCTAATCTAAACACCACCTAAATCTGCATTACATCTAATTATACTTTTAGTAAATAAGGTTAGGTTAGGCGAATAGGCGTTTATTTAGATTGTTTGTGAACATATGGTTAGGCATGTTACATGAATGGATGAACTAAAAGTTATTAGTAACGTTGTAAGATCACAATTTTCAAATGTTGTGATTAAGATGTATGGTATGAAGTTACAAGTTACCATGGTATTAAATGTATGGTATGAGCTTGCTCATACGTTGTGTGGACTTTTTGCTTGTTAAACTCTGTTCTGCGTTCATTATTTGTACCAAGTACGTTGTAATTGTTTGAATACTTTTTGAGGTTTGATGTGTTATTATTGCTTGAACAGGTAAATTAGCTTCTCATTTCAGCAATCAACAAATAACGGCATTCTTTGTGAAGGAATCTGAACATCTTGAAATCAAAGAAGAGATCAGATCAGCCACCAACAAGGCAACAACTTTAATGATAACAAAGTGATCGGAACTAGTAGTTTTATTGCAAGAGAAGTGTCTCACTCTAGCGGCTGAAGCCTAGTTGCTTTCAAGCATCTAGATTATAAATATGGGCAAGGAGCCCCTGAATTATTTGAATAACTTATGATGCTTTCATGTTACAGCATGAAATCTCAGCTCTCTCATGGGGTATTGCAGCGACGAGGGTGACATGATCCTCGTGTACCAGTTTGCATCTCGTGGAAGTCTTGATCTCGTATTAGAAGACGATACTGTCACGTGGACATAGCTTCTCAAGATATGCCTTGATGCTGCAAAGGGACTAAGCTTGCATTAAAGCATATCTTGAGACGCTGTGTCCACATGAGAGTGGCGTCATTTAATAGGCAGTCAAGACTTCCACGTGATGCATACTCGTACATGAGGATCATCTCACCTCTTCGCTGCAAAATCCCATGAGAGAGATTAGATTTCCGTGCATGTAACAAGAAAGCAAACTGATTTATTAAAATAACTCAGGGTCTCCTTGCCCATATTTACGATCTAGGCGCTTGAAAGCAACAAGACTTCTGCCCTTAGACTCTTTGAGTGAGACACTTTTCAGCATATACTTTTCCAAAACTACCGGTTCTGGTAACATTGTTGTCTGTGACCAAGTTCTTTACTAGGTGATCAAAATATTCACATAAATATAAAGTGAAAATCAATACAAAGATACTCACATAAACCTGAGGGGCTGATTGACTATCTCCAAACTTTTACTGCCTTTTTAGCGAGTCCATCCCTCTGAGATGATTCCTGAGATGGCTGGAATGGTCGTTGGACCGAAAACAACTTTTCTCGGTTAGAAATGTCTCTCATACAATCCATGATCGGCTCTTAATGACGAATTGTTTGGGTAGAAAGTTCAAGTGGGGTGCTTTGTTCAATTCCCCTCAAATCCATGTCTTCATGTGGCGGGCAAGTCATGATAGGCCGCCAAATCCTTGGCACCTTTGAGACGAGAGGTATTTAGAACCTTTATGTCCCCTTTCTCAGAGTGTGGCAGAAACTGCGGATACCGCATATTCTTGTCAAGTCAATCCATTCTAAATGAAAAATTCAGGAAAGTATCAAAGGTTCTTCAAGGCGTTTGCTATGTGGCAATGTGGAGATGGCGGAACCAGTTCTGAATGAAGACATATTTCTCAAACTTAATAGTTCTTCGTTATTTTGGATTGCAAACAAGATTGAATTGTATTCTCTAGCTAACATATTTGGATTTCTATATAAGTTTTAGATTGTATCTTAATTTTGTAACTTTCAAGGTACTATTATTGGAATAAAGTAAACTGAAGGGACTTTATGTGATACAATTTAAAATTATAATGACTGTGATTGAACTAAGGGATGCATATCGCCATATCTCACGTAGCAAATAATTACCTTCCTAAAATTTATTTAAGGGGCATATATATAATAAAAATAGTCGAACCTACTACAGAACCATAGGTATTCTGTTCGAGTTTCAGTTTCAGTTTGGTGTTGAGGTAATTCATGCTTAAACTACATGTTGATAACATCATTATATGTGTCATGCTAATCGGTTGCCAAATTTCAACTAGAAATTTCAGTTGCATTATGCTATTTGTGTGGCGAGAAAATAGTGTATGCAAGAGTTCATGGTAATTAACGTAGACTTAAACTCTTAAACATCAAGTTTGCGGATTATGGATATCAAACCTAGCAGTTTTCTAAATGTGACCATGCATGTAGTCTGTACATATTATGAACATGAGGGCATGAGGCAGTTGTTATTTAACACCTATTATAATCGATCTATTGGTTATTCATATCTTGCAGCATAAGTAAATTTAGGTAATAAGTTAGCTTGGGCAGCAAGGAAACTTCTGGATTACTTGGTAGTAACCGGTTAATGGCAAATCTAGGATTTTTTGTTTTATTGGAGTCATTGGAGAGTCGGTTTAACCGTCCATTATTTCTGTTTTGTTGAATCAGTCTTGATTTCCTGGTAATTCTTGAGACAAGTCTAATCGCTAACATGTATCACAAGCTAAATTAACTTGTAATTCACATATATTTGTATAGTTTATCTTTGAAGTTCTTACACTTTTGTTTTCGCAACGCTAGACATACATACTTAAAAGATTCATCTTAAAGAAACATTCAAGTTAAAGTCAGCAAATTCGACATAAAAAATGGCAGATGAAAATGTAAGTTTCTTAACATTGATTCACACTTTATGTTATTATATTTCATAAATTATTACGAAGTTGAGATGATGCTAATAGCCCTGTAATGCAGCTTGATGATATAGTGAGCTAGCCTCAAACAAAAAATAACAAAATTGGTTGAGGCATCACTTAAAGTTACTTTTCCTGACGGGCCAAATGTGGTTCCTTTAATTGCCCCCAATGCCAGAAAAGAAGCTGGTGATTTACCAATGGTATATATTCTATCTCATACTTATAGATGGCTTATTTTTGTGCATACTTTTCGTTTCGTATATACTAAAGCAACCTATTATTTTTCCGTTGGTGATACCATAGTGAAGTTGAGTTTCTTGGCTAAATCACCGTATGTGTTATTAAGTACTAATACAAAAATTTACATTTGGTTATAGCAACAACGCCATGAGCTTATAGGCTAGAATTAGAAACATGGGTACAAAATTCACGGGTCCAAAATCCATTGGACAGGTAATATTTGTATTTTTTTCATAGAGATTTATCAAAATAGTCACAATACAAATGGGTTTTTCTTGAAAAAAAATTTAAGGATAATCTGTGTTATTTTTCACAAACTAACAATTTTTGCAAAAAGGCTTATTATATCTTCTTTTTCTTTTTTTTATTTTTTTTAATTAAAAACTTGACTTTTGGCAAACGTCAACTTTTTGTTGCTACAAACTTTGACTTTTATAGCAATCAAGCTGACAAAACATATTTCACAAAAAAAGACAATTCAGAAAGTAACTTTGTGAAACTCTCTCTCCCCCCTTTTTTTTTTATTTATGTGAACTGTTATGAATGTTTAACACTATTAATATGTTTCAACGTAATCGTTCTAATATGTAGGCCATTATGCGAAACCTTCCGGCAAATGGAATAATAAAATCGTGCTCCATAGCTGGTCCTGGTTATGTAAATGTTATCTTATCGGACCAATGGATGGCTCAGGTAATTGCCATAATCATATATTTTGAAACTCCATTTCGACCTTATTGTTGAGTTTATGATATATGATATACAATAAAATATATAGACACCACAGAGTATACAGCGGAAGACTTAGGATCATAACAAATAAACAATTAATTGAATTAAATGCGTAACATACCTCTTACAAATGTCAGATCTCTTGAACAAAGCAGATGAAATGGTTTAAATAGTTGTCCCTTACCGTTTTACAACTCAAACCAATAGGTGTAAGAATAGTGTCTTACCACCACGTTTTGTACACACGAATTAACCATGAATCAAAGCGATTCTTGATCTAACACAAGTCCTTGTTTATGAAAACAAAACCAAAACACCCTTTTGGAGGGTTCGCCGAGATATGCAAGAGAGGAGAGGAAAGATCTCAGGTTAATTGATGCACAAAGCTATGAAAAACCTTAACCCAACTTTCAGTATATATAGTGAATGAATAGCTTGATGGAAAAGTTAGGGTTTGGGCTTGGAAAACCCACCCTTGGCGGCCACCTGAGGAGAGGAAAAGGGAACCCAATCTTTTCCAAACTTAAGATATTCACCATATATTTCTCCCTTTTACATTTAACGGCCGTTAGTTATTTCCGTTAAATATTTAACGATCGTTAGATGACTTTATGTGTAATAATTAATCGTAATCATTAACATTAATTATTAACTTTAATTATCATTCGCTAATGTGTGCAATCTGTCGTAGTCACGAGTTCGAATCCCACATTCACGTATTTATAAATATATACATTTTCAACAACCCCACTGGATATGTTTACAAAGCGTGTAATGACATTGGTTAGTGTCTAGCAACACGCCAATGCCCCCAACAACTCGTGTATGATTTTCGGAGAAAACCAAGTTTCGATGATTCATCATCATATTCATCCTTTTGTTTCTAATACCATGTTAATAAGAATATGGATCTCACTCATTTCTTAGTTAACTATTCATTTCTCGCTTTATATGATTGATCAAGATTACCAACTCTTCGAACATATTCCGGAAGACCTTGGGCATGGCCATGCAAACATCTTGACAACCCTACGAGGAGCCCAATATTATACTTCAAAATAAATTTGAAGGAAACAAATCCTGTTTGACTACAAGCAAAATCATAAATTTCGCAACACTTACGAAAACAATCCTTATAACTACCATTTACGTATAGCGTTATATTGCTTCACAAAATGCACTACATCCATGACATATCTACGGTATCTCAAGTCGAGGATAAATATTCATGATGTACTTAATGACTAAGATCCATAAAAGTATCATCATGTGGGTGGGATAAGTCCTATACTCAATTCATTGAATATCATCCGAAATTAGTCATGCTACGCATCAATATACTTTCAAGTATATTCTAACTAATACTCGATTTGTCTTAATTCAATATCATTCCATGTTATTGATTGACAACGGACTATTTAGAATAACTTAAGTTATTCAAGGATTTAAACATGCAAATATAGGATAACATCATAATAAATGAATAATAAACATAACAAAATACTTTATTTCATTTCAATAATAATGTTTACAATATCCTTTTATCTAAAATACTTAGTCACAGATGGGCATGAAACTACTAGCTAAGCGAAGTCCAAACTTATCGAGACAAATGATTAAGTTTTTCACCGAGTAAGGCCTTCGTTAAAGGATGCGCTAGGTTATCATCGTGTGAACTTTGAGCAACTCAATTTCACCTATCTCGACTTGCTCTCGAACATAGTGATATTGTCTAGGATAATGTCCGGTGCCCTTCATGGGCAAAAGTAATTGCGAGAGAATTGTCACAATATACTTTAATAGGATTTTCAATCGACGGCATGACACCAAGCCCCGAAACAAACTTCCTTATCAAAACAGCCCATGGCGCCTTTAGACGCCGCTATGTACTTACTACAGAGCGAGACATCGCAAGTGTTGTTCATTTCTTGCTCTTCAATCCACGGCACCTCCATTGATGACAAATATGTAACCCGTCGAGACTTCGTATCATCTTTGTCACACTTCCAGATGCATCGCATAACCCGTGATGACAGCTTACGCTCGATTTCCCATACATTATGAACATATCTCTTGTAGCCCTAAGGTACTTGAGAATATGTTTAATGACGATCGATGAATTTCACCGGATTCGTTGATACCGATCGGTCAAGTTTTGAGCAAAAGACACATCGGGCCTTGTGCATCGCACCGCATACATGATAGATCCTACGGTAGAAGCATAAGGAACTTTCTTCATCGTGCCACCTCTGCGGTGTTGAAGCCTGACCTTGGTGCTCAAACCATGATTTACTTGCATTCGCAAAATCCCTTCTTGGAATTTTGCATATTGAATCTCTTCAATAATTTGTCAATGTAAGCACTTTGGCTTAAACCAATTAGCCGCCTTGATCTATCCCTATAGATCTTGATTCCGAGTATGTATCGCTTCCTTAAGTCCTTCATCGAAAAACATTTACCAAGATAGGCTTTCACCTCATTCGGACTTGGTATATGATTTCCCATGATTAATATGTCATCGACATACGTAACAAGGAAAGTAACATGACTCCCACTAGCTTTGTGATATACACATGGCTCATCAAGATTCGAGTAAATCCAAAACTTTTGATTTCTCCATCAAATCTTTTATTCCATTGCCTTGATGCTTGCTTGATCTATAAATGGACCTTTTAAGCTTGCATAAACGGTTAGGAAATAATGGATTCACAAACCCTCGGTGTGCCAAATAGATGTCTTCATCTGACGACCATTCGAAAGGCGGTTTTGATATCCATCTGCCAAATCTCATAATCATAGTGTGCCTATAGCTATGAGAATCTAATAGCTCTTATATACGCTACAGGAGAGAATGTCTCCTCGTAATCAATGCCATAGGTTTGAGTAAAACCTTTAGCCACTAGACGACCTTGTAGGTGTGTACATTGCCATCCATGCCGAGTTTTCTTTTGAAGATCCACTTACTTCCAACGACTTTAGCATTGGGAGGAAGGTCAACTTCAATCCACATCATTATCTTTCATGGATTGCATTTCCTCATTCATGGCAATCGCCATTTATCCTTTCGTGGATCGGCCATGGCGACCTTATAGTTGGCGAGTTCATTAAGATCCCCAACCATATTTTCCTCCACCTCTACGTTAAGACATAGGCGGTCAGTGCACGTATAGTCCTTCGCACCTCGAATGGGAACAACTTGGGAGGAGCGCCTAAGCTTTCGTGGCTCTTCTTGAAGTTGGCTAGTATTTTCGAAGGTGTTGTATCTTCTTGATCATATTCCGGATCATATACTCTCCCATCGAGTTCTTGAGATATGAGATTCCTTTCAAAGAAATCTCCATACCTAGCCACTATGACTTTATTCTCAATTTGGGTAGTAAAGTAGTATCCATAGTTTCCTTAGGGTATCCTACAAAGATACACTTAACGGATCCGGGTTGAGCTTATCCGGTGAGTCGCGTTTAACAAGCGCCTCACATCCCAGCACCTTTAAGTAAGAAAAGTTGGGAGCTTTTCCGTCCATATTTCATATGGAGTCTTAACAACCTTCTTCGTTGGAACCATATTCAAAATGCGAATAGCGCTTCAAGGCATAATCCCAAAAGTAAAAGGAAGAGTCGTAAGTTCAAACATTGATCGTACCATGTCAAGTAAAGTACGATTTCTCCTTTCGAGATACACCATTTTGTTGTGGAGTATAAGGAGATGTGAGTTCTTGGATAATTCCACACTCGCCTAAGTAATCTTTGAACTCTTGACTTATATACTCACCACCTCTATCGGATCGAAGAGCTTTAATCTTCTTACCGAGTTGTAATTCTACTTCACTTTTGAAAACCTTAAATGTTTCAAAGACTTCATGTTTATGTTTAAGTAAATAAACATAACCATAATGACTGAAATCATCCGTAAAGGTTAAGAAGTAGGTAGCACCAAGTTTTGACACATGTCTAAGTGGACCACACACATCAGTGTGTATTAATCCAAGTAGATCAGAAGCCCTTTCCACTTGTGGTGAAAAAGGTTTCCTTGTCATCTTCCCAGCTATGCAAGACTCGCATTTGTCAAATGATTCATCATCGACCGTTTGTAAAAGCCCTTCGTGTTGCAGCCTTTCCATGCGTTTCTTGCCTATATGGGCAAGGCGACTATGCCAAAGATAAGAAGAGTCATAGTTAGACTTGCTCTTCTTATTGCTAATGCTATACAATGAATTATTTCCATTGGATACACAACCATCCATATCAATTTCAAACACACCAAGCATAGGAATTGCATTAAAGTAAAAACATTATTTAAAGCTGAAATTCCATAACGGTAAAAGTGTGCACAAAACCAATATCTTTTAACAAAGAAATCGAAATAACACCCTAACAATGGAGGTGAATAATGACAATTATTTAGTTCCAAAATTAAGCCCAAGGCAACACTAAATCAAAAGTCCCTATGGCTTCGACAACCCACGCTTTCCATTTCCAACTTACAAGTATCTCTCTCCACAGTCGACTTCCTTGCTCCCTAAGTCCTGCGATGTATTACGAGAGTGAGTACATCCCGTATCATATATCCGAGAATTTTGCTATGAGGAAAAGAAAATAATTCAAACATAAAAATACCATGAGCTAGGCACCATCTTATTTTTATTCAAGGCACTCATTCGGATAAAGCTGACAGTTCCTTCCCAAAGACTGGTGAGTTGCGATGGTGGCAAGTTAAATCCTTTTAGGATTCTCCTTTTTCTTTGCAGGGTTCTTCTTAGGAGTTGGTGGGATGGCAACTTGTTTTCCCTTTCCTTTTCCTTTCCCTTTCTTATCTGCTTGCGGCTTTGGCTTATTCACCCTACCACCTTGTATTGCTAGCAAAGCAAGTGTAGGAGCCTTCTTTGGCAACCTCTTCTCGAAGTCTACAAGCATTGCATGTAACTCATTCACTGTCTTCCCCGTGCAATGCATGTTATAATTTCGCACAAAATCACCAAATCGTTTCTTGATTAAGGAGTGATTGATGAGGCCGACACATACATCGTTGGAGTAACCATAACCGAAGCTTCTCGAATTGGTCCAAGTGATGTTTCATCTCAAGGACGTGGTCGGAGACAGTTTGCCAACCTCCCGCTTGCGACCATGAACCTTTTCAATTAGTTCATCTGATTCATTTGTGGGTGGCTTCTCAAACATACGTTTGAGTTCATCTAGCATGCTCATAGGCGGATAGTGCTCAAATTGTTTTTCAATTGAGCATACATCCCCAAAGCATTAGACACGCCACATCATTATGCTTCATATTCAACACGATACTCCTCTTATTCGAGAAGCGTGATCCGTGTTGAGAGGAGCATAAGCGAAGGTAGTCAAAATATCAAGTCTTTTGGCAACACGAAGGACGATCCTAAGTGCACGATGCCAATCATTTAAATTAGGGCCAGTCAGCTTGTCTCTTCCAATCATATCTTTGAAAGCAGAACTCATTAAGCTCATAATGCTTTCAGGTTGATGAGCCATCTACAGAAAAAGTTCAAAAAACCATAATTAGTATTTTGATAATTTTTCTTTTCAATAAACAATTAAATACCCAAGGTTCATATTCATATAACCAATTGATTATTATTGAAAACTAGGATCCCAATTGTCATAATCTCATCACGTTAGTTGATCTGCTAGTAATGAACCTTATACAAAGTAGTAGAGCTTTTGCTCAATTGCCAATTTCAATTGCAATTCCTAGATTTATGGGATTTACATATAGCCAATTTCAATTGCCATGTAAACATGTTTTATCCCATCTTATGCCTTGAGTTGCCAGTTCTCACCGCCTAACTCAATTAAGTTATCCAACTTAAGAAACTGCAAAATCGTCCATGCCCGTTCTCACGACACATGGACATTTTACCCTTTGATTACGATTTAAGTCACGTTCTCACGCAAATAAAAGGTAATCTTAGGTGTTTCCGTTTCGCTGGATGGCATATAACTTAAATTAAAGGGTAATAATTTTGATGTCAAATCAAATATGTACAAAGATGTCATGCATTCATATTCGTAGCATAGTTTTTATTAAAACATTTATATCCTTGTTTTAATGATTTAAGCTTTTCATTATCAAACTTTAATCGAGGTATTGGATAACCAATTAAAGAATCACCTAATTACCACTATATCCTACTCTTGCATGAGTCATAAGACCCAAGTTATTCGGATAATTACCACAAAAGTAGCGTAGAAATTAAAGTAATTCACCCTTAAGATTTTATGCACACATATAGGAATACTTGGTAGCTCCATTAAGACGCAAACGAGCGGAGAATCGGTCGTGTGAAGCATATTAAAACCCCATCTTTAGGGTCACAATTTAATTACATCTCCTTGTACTCATCACAGGTTTGTCATTAATGGGTGAGCTGTTCAAACTATTTTGTGCAAAAATCAATCAATTAAACGATTATGATTACTATGCTTAAAAATACATGTTTCACCATTGTTTAGGTCAGTTTATTTTTCTTAAAAAATACCCTTGTTACACATAACAAACAAGCAAGTATTTAAAAAAATAAACAAATAAACAATGAATGCATAACATAATAATAAGTCATGCATATCAAATAGCCACATGCAAACCTTTTTGATAAATCCTATTAATAATCAATTCTAGATCTGTCAATATGTATATATTTAATTAAGACATTCACCCGTTTTCAGCTATGTACAAGGTGATCCACATGCATCGATTCATCGATTATGTAAGTCAAAATTAAAACATATACCACATAGCACATAATTGATTAAATAATAATGATTGAGGTCTTCCCCAATTTTAGATCTATCATAATATTTAGTGTATATCACTTAACCAAGTAAAACATACAATAAAAGCAGATCCATGATAAAACATGCATGTAATTATCATGGATATAAATCACACTTAACAATTAATGCAATTAAACAGAGTTACGCAATACACATAAAATTGCATGCAACCTAGGGTTTCTAATCCAATAAAAACATAAGTTTACAAAACCCTAATTAGGGCACCAAAAAAACGCCCCCCTAAAAAATTAGGGTTTAGGTTTTGCAAACCCTAGATCTATTCATACAAGTAATAACACAATCATGTTTATTTTATTTATGTGTTTCAGTAATTAATTACTTGTTATACAAGGCTCGTGATGCCACTGTTGAGTTTATGATATATGATATACACTAAAACATATAGACACCACAGATTACACAGCGCGAGACTTATGATCATAACAAATAAATAATTAACTGAATTAAATGCGTAACATACCTCTTGCAAATGTCAGATCTCTTGAACAAAGCAGTTGAAGTGGTTTAAAGAGTTGTCCCTTACCGTTTTACAACTCAAACCAATAGGTGTAAGAATAGTGTCTTACTACCACAGTTTTGTACACACGAATTAACCGCGAATCAAAGCGATTGCTAGATCTAACACAAGTCCTTGTTTTATGAAAAAACAAAAACACCCTTTTGGAGGGGGGTTCGGCCGAGATATGCAAGAGAGAGGAGAGGAAAAATCTAGGGTTAATTCAATGCACAAAGTTATGAAAAAACCTTAACCCTAGCCTTTGTATATATATTGAATGAATAGCTTGATGGAAAAGTTAGGGTTTGGGCTTGGAAAACCCACCCTTGGCCGGCCACCTAGAGGAGAGGAAAAGGGAACTCGAATCTTTTCCAAACTTAAGATATTCACCATATATTTCTCCCTTTTACATTTAACGGTCATTAGTCATTTCCGTTAAATATTTAATGATCGTTAGATGGACTTTATGTGTAATAATTAATCGTAATCATTAACATTAATTATTAACTTTAGTTCTCATTTGCTAATGTGTGCAATCTCGTGGTTACGAGTTTGAATCCGGACATTCACGTATTTATAAATATATACATTTCCAACACTTACTCCCTTTCCTAGCTCAGTGTCGTTAGTGACTTACCATCTTGCCTGCAGAGCATACATAGGATGTTAACAGATGGTATCGACACATGGGCACCAAAGCTTCATGTCAAAAGGGCAATAGTAGACTTTTCGTCACCCAATATAGCAAAGGAAATGCATGTCGGTCATTTACGATCGACTATCATTTGAGACACTTTAGCACGTATGCTTGAGTTTTCTAAAGTTGAAGTGCTTCAAAGAAACCATGTTGGGGATTGGGTGAAAGGTTTTATGGATATTTAAATAATAGTATGTCCGGATTCGAACTCGAGACTTCGGGATTGCACACATTACGTATGAGAATTGATGTACATAATTAATATAAATAAAACGTTATTATTATTAATTATTAGTCACTAAATAAAACATAACGATAGTTAAATAATTAACGAGGTTTGGTTAACGGTCGTTAAATATTAACTAGAAGGACTAAGAATGAAATTAGAAGTCGGGAAAGTTCTAGAATCCCCTTTGGGGTCTTTGGCCGATCGTTTTGGGTTTCCAAACCCAATACCACACAAACTTGGTCACCAAGTTAAGTTACCTATAAATACAAACCCAGTATTCATTCATAACTTAATCTTGGATCACCAATAACCTAATTTCTCCTCTCCTCTCTCCTCTTTGTGTGGCGGTCGAAACTCCCAATCCCGAGGATTTCGATTTTGCTTAACCCAAAGAAACAAGTGTTTGGTTTATTTGTGATTCAAGGAACTAGCTTTTCCACATCAAATCGCTATTAGTACGTGTGTACAAGAATGAAGGACAAGCACACTTGAGCTTGTAATCTTGGTGGTCGATTCTTGTGTTTGGGTCGATTTGTTTAAACCCTAATTATTAGGGTTTTGGGTTTTGTTCTTGTTTAATCAACGTTTGATTCTTGAATTGCTAAAAGGTACGCACTTTCTTGTTTGGTTAATTAATTATATATATTATTCTTATTGTCTTCCGCTGCATGCTTTGATGATGTTATTTGTTTTATATATAATTGTTATGAGTATAAAATTCCAACAAAGGCATCACGAGTAGTTAATATGATGTAATTAATCATCAAACACATAAAAATTGAATCTTTATGATTATATGCATGCTTTTTATGGTTTCTAGGGTTTTGAATTCGAAACCCTAATTTTATTTAATATGGGTCGATTACCCTTTATTTATTTAATTAGGTTTTAATTTTGTAAAACTTGTAGAAACCCTAGGATTGCATGCTTATTTTATGTGGTTAATTAATGAATAATTGTTATGTGCCATGTAATATGCGTATCTTGGGTGATAATTGTTATGCGGAATCCATGGTGGAACATGCATGTTTTGCCATGGAGTATTGTTTATTGTTTATTGATTAATTGTTAAGTGATACACACATGTTTTATTTATTTAATAATTATTTAATTGGGAAGACCTCAATTATAACTAATAAAATTGTTATGTGCTAATTGGTATACTATTAACTTGGCTTACATAATCGACTTGTCGATGTATGTGGCTCATCTACCTTGCGAGATGAAAGTCCTAGTTAATGTATGCATTTATTTACGCCTAGAATTGTTATTAGAGTTTATTGAAATAATTATGCATGTGGCTAATTGTTTTACATATGTTAAATTGTTTAGTTATATGTTTATATTATTTAAGTGTGTTTAATTTTTATTAAAATGCTTTTTGTTTATATATTGTTTGACATGTTAGTAAGCAAAAGGGTTTTTGGAATAGAAAATTAAATGGACTAAATAATGGCGAAATTGATTTGTTATCTAAGATTTATTCTTGAACTTTTAATCGATTGATGCGATTGCATTAAATAGTTAGAACGGCTCACCCACTAGTACAAACTATAAAGGGTATTTAAGAAGTGAGCACGCCTCACCGAATGGATGTCTAAGGTTATGCCTTTGCGCTTACACCGGTCCTCTCGCTCGTGAGTTCGATTGAGCTACCTAGTATAACCATTCTATGTACGAAGCATCTTAGTGCAAAGTTGTAAGTTTCTCAACGCATCGATTAAAACTTTGTAGAATTCAATCTTAGCAATTAAAATCTTTATGTAAGTTTTTCAAAATTTTATGTTATAAAGTTGTATGCATGCTTCTTTATACATAAGTTTGATTACACATCAAAATTGTACCCTTTAAAATTTAAGTTTATGCCATCTAATGATATGAAACACTTGAAGTTGTAATTTAGTTATGTGAGACCTTGATCTAGATTACAATAACGAGGTGAATTATTTTGTTGTGTGAGACCTCGACTTTATGATTTGCGCTTTCTAAATTAGACAACTTAATTAAGTTAGTTAGTGAGACCTATAACTTAAGGCATAAGATGGGATAAAACATGCTTACGTTTTGCATTAATTGTTTGGCAAAATTGTAAATCCCATAAATTTTGGAATTGAAAACTTGTTTGTCAATTATCGCTTTTCAACGATTACCTATTCTATACTTTCATCACTAGCGATCAACTGATGTGATGAAACTATGATAATGAGGATCCAATATTCAAGGAAAATACTATGGTTAATATGAATATTGACCAAAGGGTATTTTATTTTCTTGAATGTTTTCTTATCGAAAGTACTAACTTTTGAACTTTTATTTCGTAGAAATGGCTCAAGTCGAATCTCTCGCACTAGCCTCGCGCTCAAATCTATGTTTGATCGAGAGAATTACCGTAGCGCGAATTTCAATGATTGGTATCGGCAACTCGTAATTGTCTTGAGGGTTGCCAAAAGACTCAATTATTTGACCACGCCTTGTCCTCCGAACCTCGCAATGATGCTATCAAGCACGAGCCGCATGGCAACTGAGTATGACAAGTATAATGAGGTCGCCGCATTATGCTCGGAGTATGAACTCAAGCTTGCAAAAGCAATTTGAGAATTACTTCCTAATCTCATGCCGGAAGAATTGCAAAGGTTGTTTGAAAAGCCCTGCGATCGAGAGTCAGATGACTTGATTGATGCTCTTCATAGTTGCAAGCAAGGAGAAGGAAACTCGTGGCGCCCAACGCTCGAAATGATGAGTTACATGGACCGGTTAGGGCGTTTGAACTATGTCTACCCTAATGACATACAAATTGGCACGATCAATGATCCCTTAACAAGGAATTTGATGGTTTCATGCAGAATTATAATATGCATTGCACGGGAAGACAACAATGAGGTACATGCAATGCTCATTGATTACGAAAAAGGTTTGCCCAAGAAGGCCTCTACACTGCGGTTTGACCATTCGTAAGGGTAGAATTTCTAAGCCTAATAAGCCGCTAGCGAACAAGAAAGGGAAAGGTAAGGGTAAAGTCGATAAGGAAAACAAGTTATGACCTATCAACAAGAACCCAAGTACCCTCCCAAAAGCGTGAGAATCCGAAGAGGATCGGCTTGTCATCACCGCACCGAGGTTGGACACTTTGGAAGAGGAATTTTCCACTGCACCTTGATGAGTTGCGCAATAAGAGGTATAAAATACGCACCGGCGATGACTTGTACTCTTTTGATGATAGAATTATTTGCTTTTCCTCATAAAATAAATTCTCGGTATATGATACCGATGTGGTATTCACATATGTAATACACCGCAGGACTTAGAGGAGCAAGGAAGCTTGCCTATGGACAAACAATACCGCACGCTGGTAATGGAGCACACGCAATCGTTGAAGCTATAGGCACGTTTGATTTAGTTTTACCTTCGGGTTTAGTACCGTCATTAAACGATTGTCATTACGCACCTTCCATTGTTAGGGTGTCGCTTCGCTTCCTTGTTAAAAGATATTGGTTTCGTTCATACATTTACCGATTATGGAATTTTTCTTTAAATGATGTTTTTACTTTAATGTTATTCCATAAATGGTGTGTTTGAAATTGGCTTGCATGATAATGTAATTGATAAAAATAATTGCTTTTTAGCATCAATAATAAAAGAATCAAAGGTGATTTGGATTCTTCATTTCTTTGGCATTGTAGACTTGCTCATATAGGCAAAAACGCATGCAGCAATTTGCAACACGATGGGCTTTTGCAAGACATCAATGATGAATCATTTGATAAATGCGAATCTTGCATATCCGGGAAGATGACCAAGAAAACTTTACAAATAGTTTAGAAAGGGCTTCGATCTTCTTGGTGTGATACATACCGACGATGTGGACCACTAAGACATGTGTCAAGAAAGGGTGCTAGCTACTTAACCTTTAATGATGATTTCATCGTTATGGTTATGTTTATTTACTTAAACATAAACATGAAGTCTTTGAAACATTTAAGGTTTTAAGAGTGAAGTAGAACCGCAACTAGGAAAGAAGATTAAAGCTCTTCGATCCGATAGAGGTGGTGAATATTTAAGCCAAGAGTTTAAAGATTATCTAGCTGAGTGTGGTATTGTCCAAGAACTCACATCTCCATATACTCCACAACAAAATGGTGTATCGGAGAAGGAATCGTACATTGCTAGACATGGTGCGATCGATGTTTAATCTTACTACTCTTCCCTTATCCTTTGGGATTATGCTTTGAAACCGCTGCTCGCATATTGAATATGGTTCCAACTAAGAAGGTTGATAAGACTCCTTATGAAGTGTGGTATGTGAAACCTCCCAACTTGTCTTACTTAAAGGTCCGGGGTTGTGAGGCGTTTGTTAAACGCGATCACTGATAAGTTGCAACAAAGATCTCATAAGTGTGTCTTCGTAGGATACCCAAAGGAAACGATGGGTTACTACTTTTACTTTCCACCGAAAACAAAGTAATTGTTGCTAGGTATGGAGACTTTCTTGAAAAGGATCTTATATCTCATGAATTCAGATGGAGAGTATATGATCCGGAAGATGATCAAGAAGATACAACACCTCTCGAGAACACTAGCCAACCTCAAGTAGAACACGAAAGTCCGGGCGCTCCACCCGAGATTGAAGTGGTTCCCATTCGTGATCCGCAAGGGCTACGCGTGCACTGAGCGTCTATGTCTCAACGTAGAAGCCGAGGAAAATTTGTTAGGGATCTTGGTGAACCCATAACTATAAAGCGCCATGATGAGTCCCGAAAAGGAAAAATGGCGGTTGCAATGAATGGGGAAATACAATCCATGAAAGATAACGAAGTCTCGGATAGAGGTTGACTTACCTCCAAATGCTAAGGTAGTTGGAAATAAGTGGCTCTTTAAGATAAAGACCGACATGGATGGCAATGCACACACCTATAAAGCTCGTCTTGTAGCTCAAGGTTATACTCAAACCTATGGGGTAGACTACGAGGAGACATTTTCTCTGTGAGGCACATTAGAGCTATTAGATTCTTATAGCCATAGTCACAGCGTTATGACTATGAGATATGGCAAATGGATGTCAAACCGCTTTCTTAAACGGTCGCCAGATGAGGACATCTATATGGCGCATCAAGGGTTTGTGAATCCAAAGTTTCGGCGTGTGCAAACTTCAAAGATCCATTTATAGATTGAAGCAAGCATCAAGGCAATGGAACAAGAAGTTTGATGAAGAAATCAAGAAATTTGGTTTCACCAAAATCTTGATGAGCCATGTGTATCACAAAGCTAGTGGGAGTAATGTTATTTTCCTTGTCTTATATGTCGATGACATATTGATCATGGAAAAGACATTCAAGTATGCAAGATGTAAAGTCTTATCTTGAGAGTGCTTTTCTATGAAGGACTTAGGGATGCAAGATTTATTCTGGGAATCAAGATCTACCGAGATAGATCAAGGCGGTTAATTGGACTAAGCCAAAGTGCTTACATTGATAAAATCTCAAGAGATTTAGTATGCAAAATTTCAAGAAGGGATATTGCCGATGCAAGTTGAACATGGCTTAAGTAATAAACTATGCGCCAACACTTGCGAGGTGGAATACATGAGGAAAGTTCCTTATGCTTGGTTGTAGGATCTATCATGTATGCCGTGAGATGTACAAGGCACGATGTGGCGTTTGCAGAATATCACCGGTCGGTATCAACGTAACCTGGTGTGAAACATCGGCAGTCATAAGAACATTCTAAGTATCTAAGGGCTACTAAAGAAATGTTTCTAGTGTATGGAGGAAATCCAGATGCGTAACTTGATGTTCTGTGTTTTTGCGATCGTCATTCCAAACCGATAAAGATGATAATGAAGTCTCGACGGGTTATGTCTTTGTCATTAATGGAGGAGCAGATTGATGGAAGAGCAAGAAGTAAACAACGGTTGCGATGTCTATTACTGTGTCGAGTACATAGTCGCTTGAGTGCGATGGAAGTTGTTGGATTAGGAAATTCATTTCGGACTCGGAGTAATGCCCTCAATCGAATTACCTTTAAATGTGTATTGTGACAACTCTGCGCAATAACATTTGACAATGAGCACAGAGTCATGAAGGGTCCCGGACATTTTCCTCGTCGATATCACTATGTTCGAGAACAAGTCGACATAGTGAAATCAATCTTCTCAAAGTTCATACAGATGAAAATCTAGTGATCCCTTTACGAAGCCTTTGCCAAAAGATAAACTTCTTGACCATGCCGATGGGATAGGACTTCGCTTAGCTAGTAGTTTCATGCAGATCCGTGATTAGTATTTGGATAAAGGATGTTATGAACAAATATTACTTTAATGAAATAAAATAGTTGTTTATGTTTATTTTTCATTTTCTTAATATTATATCCTATATTTGCATGTTTAATCCGTGAATAACTTATGTTATTCTAAATAGTCCGTTGTCGATCAATGATGTGGGAATGTCATTGAATTAAGACAAATCTGAAGTTTTGTAGAATATACTTTTAAAGTATATTGATGCGTGGACATACCAGATTCACATGATATTCAATGAATTGAATATATGACTCATCCCAACTTTACATGATGATAATTTATGGGTCTTTGTCATTAAGTATATCATGAAGTGTTTATCCTCAGACTTGAGATACCAAATAACTGATATGAATGTAGTGCATTTGTGTAAGATAGTCTAACGCTATCAGTAACTACCATAGTTATAAGGGCTATTTTCGGAAGTGTTGCAAAATTCATGAGTTATGTTTGTAGTCAAGAGAATTTGTTCATTTGAATTTGTTTCAAAGCATAATACTATATTTGGGCCCTCGTAGGTTGACAAGATGTTTGTATGGCCATACCCAAGATCTATCTCGAATACGCTCGATGATTTGGTAATCTTGTTCAATCATTTACAACGAAAATGAATGTTAACTTATGAAATGACTTGATCCATATTCATAGTTAATGTAGTATTAGTAACAAAAGGATAAGTGAAATGATGAATCATTAAATGGTTTTTTCCAGAGACCATGCTCGATTCGATCCGGGGCGCTGGCGTGTGAAAGCTAGACTAACCAATGTCATTACTATATTTAGTAATATCCAAGTGGAGCCGAAAGGTTTTATGGATATTTAAATAATAGTATGTCCGAATTCAACTCGAGACTTCGGATTGCACACATTACGTATGAGAATTGATGTACATAATTAATATAAATAAAACGTTATTATTATTAATTATTAGTCACTAAATAAAACATAACGATAGTTAAATAATTAACGAGGTTTGGTTAACGGTCGTTAAATATTAACTAGAAGGACTAAGAATGAAATTAGAAGTCGGAAAGTTCTAGAATCCCTTTGGGGTCTTTGGCGATCGTTTTGGGTTTCAAACCCAATACCACACAAACTTGTCACCAAGTTAAGTTACCTATAAATACAAACCCTTGTATTCATTCATAACTTAATCTTGGATCACCAATAACCTAATTTCTCCTCTCTCTCTCCTCTTTGTGTGGCCGGTCGAAACTCCCAATCCCAGGATTTCGATTTTGCTTAACCCAAAGAAACAAGTGTTTGGTTTATTTGTGATTCAAGGAACTAGCTTTTCCACATCAAATCGCTATTAAGACGCGTGTGTAAGAATGAAGGACAAGCACACTTGAGCTTGTAATCTTGGTGGTCGATTCTTGTGTTTGGGTCGATTTGTTTAAACCCTAATTATTAGGGTTTTGGGTTTTGTTCTTGTTTAATCAACGTTTGATTCTTGAATCGCTAAAAAGTCTGCACTTTCTTGTTTGGTTAATTAATTATATATATTATTCATATTGTCTTCCGCTGCATGCTTTGATGATGTTATTTGTTTTATATATAATTGTTATGAGTATAAAATTCCACATTGGGGTACTCAGGTACATGAATAATGTGGTATTGACATACATGTTCTTTCTTAATTATTTTGTTCCTCATCGTGTAAATAACAAATAAACAATTTCATTTTGGCAGGTTGGAATATTGATCGAGTATCTATTTGAACAGTCCCCTAATGGGGAAGTTAATGATCAAGCTATTGGAGAGCTTGAGGTGAGTAAATTGACTATGATAATCTTATCAATATCCTCATTTTTTTTTCTATCGTAACCATTGATGAGTTTGTTTTTCTAAAATAATTTTGCTTGTTGTATCATATCAAAGTGTATTTTAGCGTCTCACTTAAAGTCAAACAATATTTTTAGGCGTACTATTTTCCTAAATGCGATTGGATGATTGATAGTCTTATCTTGACTCTATTATTACTTAAATAGGTGTTTTACAAGGCGTCAAAGAAGAGATTTGATGATGATCCCGAGTTTAAAAAGAGAGCCCAACAGGCCGTGGTTAGTCTCCAGGTGAGTAACCATTTTGTGCTACACAAACTTTGCAATCTCTATATTTTTTTTTCTTAATGCTAAAATAATAGTTTGTATACAATAGGGTGGCGATGAAAGGTACCTGAAGGCATGGGCACAAATCTGTGAGATAAGTCGAAAGGGTTTTGAACAAGTATATGAGCGTCTAGACGTCCATTTGGAATTAAGAAAAGGTATTAATTTAGAACCACCATTTTTAGTCACCAATTTTTTCTTGTATGATTACTGAATTCTAAGCGGATTTGATATATGAATGGCCTGCATGATCCGCATTATATGCTCTGAAATAACATAGGTATATATGCACATTTTGTAATTTATTAGTTGGTATCTAATACTATTGTTTTCAGGGGGAAAGCTTCTATAATCCCTACATAGGTCAAGGGACTGATTGAAAGCGACGCTGGAGCTCAGGTGATACGTATACCGGGAAAAAAGCAACCTCTTATATATAGTTGTGAAGTCAGATGGAGGCTTTAACTATAATTCCACATATCTTGCGGCTTTATGGTTGGTTTTCATGCGATTTTTAGTAACCTCAATAATTTTTTAACATATGAACCAAATTTACCTCAACATCACTTCTTGAATGTCTGAGTGTACATATACATTCTATATACATATGAAATAATCTGTGTACATATGTAGGTATCGTCTTAATGTTGAAAAAGCTGAGTTGATAGTATATGTCACTGATGTAGGCCAACGTGAGCACTTTGACATGTTCTTCACTGTAAGTCACTTTCACACAACATAACTTCAACTGGACCACTCCCGTTTCGAAAAAAAGAGCAAAAAAGTGTTCCATTGGATACTAATTTGCTTAACCATTTTTTTTTCAGGCTGCTAAACTTACAGGATGGCTTCCAACTAAAGAAGGAGAATACCCAAAAGCAAGTCATGTAGTATTTGGTTGTGTTCTTGGCAGGGGCGGAACTCTTTGGGGGCAGGGGAGGGTCCCGGCCCCCCAAAATTTGCGACACCTAATGTAAATATTATAGGTTTTAGAGGTAATTTAGTTGAGGTTACAAACAAATCTCCGATTCGGCCCTCCCAAAATAAATTCGGCCCCCCCAAAATAAATGGTCAAGTTCCGCCACTGGTTCTTGGCAATGATGGACAAAGATTCCGGACTCGTAGTACAGAAGTGGTTAAGTTGGTTGATTTGCTTGACGAAGCTAAAAGTCGGTGCAAAGAAGCTATCGTGAAGCGAGGTATATGGCTATATATTGTTTTTTCTATTAGAGGTGGAAAATGGGTGTCGAAATTATTCTTAGATACATTTGGGGGGTTGTGTCATGGGTCATAACAGGTAGTTTTTATATACGGGTCAGGTTGACCCTTTACACTTTCTATCCAATTCTTCAAGGAGTTTAACTCATTTATCTATATTTTCTAGCTGAAAAATTTGGCAAGGCTGATGCTGAGAGGACTGCCGAGGAGCTTGAAGAGCTTGAGCACACAGCCGAAGCAGTTGGATATGGTGCTGTCAAGTAAGATACAAATGCTTCATCTCATTAACTAAAAACACACAAATAAATAATATTCGAATAATGATTCTAATTCTAGTATGATGGGTCTTGCTCATGCGCTCTTAACAGATATGCTGATCTGAAAAACAATAGATTGACCGATTACAAGTTCAGTTATGATCAGATGCTCAATGATAAGGTATGCCTAATGAAGTGAGTCTTTAACTAGTTCTTCACTTTCTTTTGAATTTCTAGTGTAATAATGTTTAATGATAAATAGGGAGATACCGCTGTATATGTGCTTTATGCACACTCTCGAGCATGTTCAATTCTTCAGAGATATGGTAAAGACATAGAAAATTTAAATAATGTAAGATTTTATAGTCACTTGAACCTTATTTGCATTTTGTTATATTTCAAGTTTTTTTTTTGAGTTAGGTATCAAGTTTCTGAAGAATATTTAATTGTTTGTGACAGGAGGCGCAAATAGTATTAGATGAAGATGAAGAACATAAACTAGGATTACATTTGCTCCGGTTTGCTGAGGTAAAACGATACTTTGAAGAAGAATCAATACGGGTTATGAAAACGGGTCAAAAGTCCACCAAAATGTATTTAAATAATTAATTATATAAAGTTTCCTAAATAACATTTCTAGGAAAAAAGCGAATCTTGTTATCATATTAAAAAATACGTTTATGGTTCTTTTAATAAAAAAAAAACGGAAAACTGTTTGCGAGTTACCCCAAAACCCCTCCTACCTGTTTCGACCCAAACAAAAAACAGTAACTTTTTTCACCGGAACCCGTTTGGCCTATTTTCTGAACCCAACCCGAGGCAGTACATTTCTATTTTCTCATATACCCCCTATCTGACCCAGCCAACCAGAAATATACTACATATCTCAATTAACTTTTAGTACTTGTTAGAATGTAAAGAGAACCTCACAACTGTGAATTTCAGATAGGTACTATACGTCTTTGAACAGTGATCCATATGGCAGGTGTGCATGAATCGGGTTTGGGTGACCTACAAATACTTCTTTTGACCCGTTGCCTTTTCAGTTAGTTTTTGACTGACCCCTTTTGAGATAAAACATAAGCTACACCAACCCTAATCGAAGAGGCTTGCATAAATTTCTCGCCAAATGTCTTGTGTGAATACTTATACGGATTAGCTGAGAAGTTTACGAATTTTTACCAAGAGTGCAAGGTATATATACATACATTATCAACATACTTTTTCATTTGTTGCACTTTTTACATTAAACTTTTTTTGTTGATCAAAGACATGAAAAGATGAGATTCATTATTAATGACTCATATATATGAAAAGAAGTACAATGAAACATGCCAAGTGAAAGATACGTTGGTGTTTAACCCAAGAGTGGCGGCTGGTTTTAAAGCTCCAAACATATGTGCATATTCATATGATATAATTACTCCATTTCATGAGTCAAACATTGTTTTTGTTTTGATATGGCTTTAAGTGCAGGGGTATTTTGTTACTGCTAAACCTCCAAAACTGATGTTTCTAATTACTCATTTCGACCAACATATTGATTATGAAAGCTATTTGATATGGCTTTACGTTGATAACTTTTGGCAGGTGGTTGGGTCTCCTGAGGCAAGCAGCAGAGTGGTAATGAGGAATTGTTTACAAATTCTGGGGATAACTCCCCTTGACCGAATCTGATCTTTAGTTTTGCAATTTGGACGCTCAATTAGTATTATCTGACGCACCCATTTACTAGTGGATTTGACACGTTTAGCTCATGCAGTTTGTGTCATGCTCATTCATGACTGATGATACTGTTGGTGGATTATTATTACCTAGTCTCATTGTTATTAGGCTTACCTCATTTATCATGTTTATTGTTATCTATACCTGGACGTAATTTATTATTGACTAATGAAAAAATATTCAGTGTACAGATACCTCTTTGATTTGACTCGTGTGATCATATCCACAGGTTTGTCATTCTTGTGAATTGTAAAACATGGGTTTAAGTTCTGTACTTTTAAGGTCGCAAAATACCTGTTTCATTTTTCTTATTTCTTTCAAACTCGAGAATTAGAACGCCGCATTTGAATAAAATCTAACAAGACTCTAGAACGCCGAAAAGAATAAACCAACTTTTAATAATGGTTACATTTTAATTAACGATGGCATATACTTTTTATCGTGCAACACTTGCAAATTTATAAACCGCACAATAAAAACACTCTAACTAAAACATTTTATTACGAAGCATTAACTTCCACAAATTTGATGACAGAAAAAGACAAGAGAGAAAAATAGCTAAATAATAAAATAAAAGGAAAAAAAAATCAAAATAACCTTTACCCTATGGCAAAGATATACACCCACGTGAGCATCATATATGAGCCACAATGTCTTTTTTTGTCATATCTCTTTTCTAAAACAAGAATTTATCTTCTTTCAGTTTCTTTATTATCACAACTCCAGTGACAATGTAAGGCCATTTTCTCTTTTATGGTAAACTACAAAGGATAAACAAAATATTTACATGGCTACATCACTATAGTATGGGCTTTTTTTTGGGGGGATGGGGGTGGGGCCCATTGGCTCCGTCTTTGTTAATAGGTCTTTACGACCATATCATCCGAACATCCATGTTTGATAGTCACTGATAGTCTGATAGTACAATTTTTTTTTTTTTTTTTTTAATTATTTTTTTAGTCAAAGAGTTAAGAAAAATAAATTATTGGATCAAATTATTGAATTTACGGAACCCCATATATGGGCCATGCCATGTTTGATTAAAGACATATTAAGTTAAAAGAATGATGAAATAATAGATAATCCAACTTTCGACCCACCTTCTAATTGAATAAACATATTTAAAAATAAATTTAAGCATTTAAGTTTTATTAGGTATATACATAATTTGCCTCATGACCATTGTAGCCGCCTCTTTGTCGCGTAGTTTTATTGGCCGGAACCACCCACTATCTTTCTTTTTGCTTTTTCCTTGACAAAATCACTTTGGCCAAACCCACCTGCTCTTTTCATAATTGAATTATAGGATTGTTTTGTCATTTCAGAGCATCTTGCAATCAGTAGCACCACTTCTAATTAACTCTTTATTCCAAACATGGCGCCATGTTTACATAAGATACATATTGGTGTTTAGAGTTGGTCGACGTTTGTTTCCCACATTCAATCGGGACCCTAAGGTGTGACCGAAGTCAAGAGTTGAGGTAACTCTCAATAGTTGACTCAATTTTTTGAGTGTGTGTGTGTGTGTGCATGTTATTTCTGAGAGAATAATATTCCCGATCATTCTAAAGTAGATGGTTAAGTATTTATGGGGATGCCTTTAGTGTTGCATGTAACCCGTACAGACGATCCGATGGCCCAGGATGATTCATGTGGTGGTCGTGGGGGACACTCTATGTTAATAGGTCTTTACGACCATATCATGTGAACATCCATGTTTGATAGTCACTGATAGTGCAATCTTTTTTTTTTATTTTTATTATTTTTTAGTCAAAAAGTCAAGAAAAATAAATCGTTGGATCAAATTATTTAATTTATGGAACCCCATATATGGGTCATGCCATGTTTGATTAAAGACATATTAAGTTAAAAGAATGATGAAGTAATAGATAATCCAACTTTCGACCCACCTTCTAATTGAATAAACAGATTTAAAAATAAATTTAAGCATTTAAGTTTTATTATGTATATATTTAATTTGCCTCATAACCATCGTAGCCGCCTCATTGTCGCGTAGTTTTATTGGCCGGAACCACCCACTATCTTTCTTTATGCTTTTTCCTTAACAAAATCACTTTGGCCAAACGCACCTACTCTTTTCAGAATTGAATTATAGCATAGTTTTGTCATTTTAGAGCATCTTGCAATCAGTAGCACACTTCTAATTAACTCTTTATTCCAAACATGGCGCCATGTTTACGTAAGATACATATTAGTGTTTAGGGTTGGTCGATCGTTTGTTTCCCACATTCAATCGGGACCCCAAGGTGTGACCGAAGTCAAGAGTTGAGGTAACTCTCAATAGTTGACTCAATTTTTTGAGAGAGAGTGTGTGTGTGTGCATGTTATTTGTGAGAGAATAATAGTCTCGGTCATTCCAAAGTAGATGGTTAAGTATTATGGGGATGCCTTTAGTGTTGCACGTAACCCGTACAAGCGATCCGATGGCCTAGGATGATTCATGTGGTGGTTAAGGGGAAGAATTTATGCATGGATGTAGAACTACCTCTCAGCGAATGATGTAGTGACACGTGGTGTCTGTTGCAACGACCTTTGCTTGGCTGTCAGGCGTGTCCCTTGCTTGGATGTGTTCACTAGGCAAGGTTTACCCCAAGGTAGCGCGTGGAAGTTTTTTTCCAGGTCTGTCTCGTTGAATCTTAGCGTCAGTGGGCTCGTATTAGGCTAATATAGAGTGTATGGGCCTTAGCCAGTTGAGCTGAAGCTCGCATACGCTGTAAGAAATATGTTTGGAGCAAATCCACGCTCCCACTTAATTTAATAACTTCTACTAAATAAATCATCATGTACATCTATTAAATACCAAATAAATTGAATTCCTTAAACAGTTATGAAATAATTTTTATCATCGAAAATTAATAATTTCAAAATTTTAATCATAAAACAATACAGCAGTTTCTTTACCCTCATGTTTATCTAAGTGTATGGGTATTATCTGTTTATATTCAACCTCCTCATAACCTGCTCCATTAGGATTGTGTATTGTTGTTGTTGTGTTATAAAACAATGTGGACGCAAGTACCCCGTATAAAGGAACATAGATCAAGAGTGAGCCAAAAAAAAAAAAAAAATGAACACGAAGAAGAAAAAAAAAAAAACCCAAAAACCTTATTGGTTTTGGTTTTAAATAACTAAAAAAAAAAACCCAAAAAACCTTATTGGTTTTGGTTTTAAACCTTATTGTTCTCGAATGTGAAATGAATACAACTATAATAGATACATCTGAGGGCTCTCTTGCTCATTCTACAATGACAAATGAGGACAAGGTAAATGACACTGATACAAATACTATTTCTGAGACCTCTCATGTACATAATGATGCGGTTTATGTTAGTAATGAAGCTTTTAAAGAAGCTGATATGAAAGAAGGTGATATGAAGGTTGATATGAAAGTGGGTGATATGACACAAGTTGTGCAAGATGCTGATATGAGTGAAGGAGATACGAAGGAAGATTCTATGAAGAAAGGTGATACGAAAGAAGTTGAAATATGAACATTTTTCTAATCGTTCATAGTCTTTCAAATTCATCGTTAGCTATTTTATATCATGAATTGTTTGCATTCCAGTTTAATTACTGTCCACGTGATTGGTGTCGTTTCAAACTTTTTTTTAGTACTTTGATATGTTTTAATTTAATACTTTATGAATAAATAATAATGATTTTGCATTTTTAGATACTTCGTTCCAATAGTGTTGATTTTTTTTAATTGAATCGTTATACCCGGGCAACGCACGGGTATTGTACTAGTTGGTTTTGGTTTTAAATAACTAGGGGCATTTACATATATATCCTTGCAAAATTCAAAAATTACATATATATCCTTGGCAAAAGTTCAATATAGATCCAAAATTTACCATAGATCCAATGAACCAATAATAGTCATTCATTTTTATTATGATAAACTTTCACCCTTTTTAAAAATTAAATATCTCGCAAACCGTTAATCGTTACGCGATAAAAATTATATTATCGCGACGAAATTAAATTATCTTTCATAGATATGCACTACTATATATTTTAACCATTTTTTTTCAAAATTTGGTCAACAAAATCATATATGATTTATGAAAATCATATATGATTCGATTTTACGAATCATATATGATTTTGAGAATCATATATGATTCGTAAAAATCATATATGATTCATAAAATCGAATCATACATGATTTTGAAAATCATATATGATTCGTAAAAATCATATATGATTTTTTCTGACTAATTTTTGAAAAAAAATGTTTAAAATATATAAAAGTGCATATCTATGTAAAGATAATTTAATTCTCGTCATAATTGTATTTTTATATTTTGAAAATTTACCGTTTGTAAGATATGTTGTTTTAAAAAAGGTGAAAAATGATTTTTATTAATTTAGATAAAGATGGAGGTATGACGGTTCATTTGTTTCTATGAAATATGGGTTATATCGATCTCAACTCATATATCCTTTTGACGATTAAAAGATTTGACTTTACGATCAAAACTCAGAAAAGGATATACATGTAATTTCTATCTCCAAGATGCTTATCTTATATAGAGTTGAAACTTTGAAATCTATAAATGATGACCAAAAACATTTGAGTAATAATACTTTTGGAATATCAGTCTTCTTTTAATGGTTTTTTAAGATGGCAGTTGATAACCTCATTGTCGTGTAGTTTCATTGGCCGGCAACACGATTACTATTTTATGCAAGCATTGGTTGGATTCATATTTTCATACACATGAAAACAACTTTGCAATTTTAAACCAATTTCTTAAACCACCTACTTTAGTTTTTTATAGTTTCTCCTTGACAAAATCACTTTCAGGGTTTTGGCCAAACCCACACGTACACCACTCTCTTCACAGTAATTAAAAAAATAGGTAGTTTTGTCATTTTAGAGCGTACAAACCCCACAAGTTTTGAAAAATGAAACTCCCTATGATCTTCCAGATCTACGAAGTTGACTGGTAATATGTTGTTATTTACCAAGATGCATGCTCCAATGGAAGGTTGGGGGTATAATGTCAAAACTCTTGTTCACAGTTATGTGTTAATGTATTCTATATCACTAGATCAATGCATTATCACTGCAACAAAACCAGGCAAATGCAATGGTCAAAATTCATTGCAAATAGTGTTTTATAATTATTTTTCATATATAATAAACTTACCGGTCATTTGGCATGAGAAGGTTAATTTAATAACTTTTATTAGTGCCTGATAGTTAATCACTGTATTACTGCCACAAGTTACAACCTACTACATGAAATCTATTACTACCTAACTCACGATAGTCGATCAATTTGTGACTTGCAAACTTTTGATTTATTGCTGCAACACATGTACAGGATGGTGAGATTCTGGGTTACTTTGTGTGGTCTGATTTAGTTGTCTGCTCACATTTTGATGACGTATAGTCTATATTCGGGTCACGAACCCGACCAAAGCCCAATACTAATAAGCTCAAGACGAACCCAAGCTACGCGATAAGGGTTTAGACCCACGAAGGCCCAAACGCAATGTTATTTACGTAACACGATAGCGGATATCTCCTAATTATGGAGATAATCATTCTCAACCGACTTAAAGTGGGATACGCAAGGTTGAGGAACACTAACCAACAAGGATTCCGTGTGTATATAAAGGAATCCCATCCCTCGTTAAATGTACGATTTACAAAACCCTAACTCTCCTTTAACCCTAAACCGATTACTTACTCTCACGCGGAGGATAATCGTGTGAGACAATCCCACGATAAGCTAACGGTGTTTTCTGCCTTCTTAGTCGCAGGTCTCAAGCAACAATCATCAATTGATACGAGAGCCGAGCTCAAACAAGGAACGCCCAACTTTTGTATCAACAAGTGGCGCCATCCGTGGGACCTTTCACTAAGAACTAAGAACTAGAATGACGAAGCATGGAAATCAGCGATCGCAAGCAGATCTTACGGGAAATAAGCTGCATGTCGGATTCTCCTTTTTCTTTGCAGGGTTCTTCTTAGGAGTTGGTGGGATGGCAACTTGTTTTCCCTTTCCTTTTCCTTTCCCTTTCTTATCTGCTTGCGGCTTTGGCTTATTCACCCTACCACCTTGTATTGCTAGCAAAGCAAGTGTAGGAGCCTTCTTTGGCAACCTCTTCTCGAAGTCTACAAGCATTGCATGTAACTCATTCACTGTCTTCCCCGTGCAATGCATGTTATAATTTCGCACAAAATCACCAAATCGTTCCTGATTAAGGGAGTGATTGATGAGGCCGACACATACATCGTTGGAGTAACCATAACCGAGCTTCTCCAATTGGTCCAAGTGATGTTTCATCTCAAGGACGTGGTCGGAGACAGATTTGCCAACCTCCTGCTTGCAGCCATGAACCTTTTCAATTAGTTCATACAGTTCAGCTGTAGGTGGCTTCTCAAACATACGTTTGAGTTCATCTAGCATGCTCATAGGCGGATAGTGCTCAAATTGTTTTTTCAATTGAGCATACATCCCCGAAAGCATTAGACACGCCACATCATTATGCTTCTCATATTCAACACGATACTCCTCTTATTCGAGAGCAGTATCCGTGTTGAGAGGAGCATTAGGCAGAGGTGTAGTCAAAATATCAAGTCTTTTGGCAACACGAAGGACGATCCTAAGTGCGATGCCAATCATTTAAATTAGGGCCACCGACTTGTCTCTTCCAATCATATCTTTGAAAGCGTAACTCATTAAGCTCATAATGCTTTCGTGTTGATGAGCCATCTACGTAAAAAGTTCAAAAACCATAATTAGTATTTTGATAATTTTTCTTTTCAATAAACAATTAAATACCCAAGGTTCATATTCATATAACCAATTAATTATTATTGAAAACTAGGATCCCAATTGTCATAATCTCATCACGTTAGTTGATCTGCTAGTAATGAACCTTATACAAAGTAGTAGAGCTTTTGCTCAATTGCCAATTTCAATTGCAATTCCTAGATTTATGGGATTTACATATAGCCAATTTCAATTGCCATGTAAACATGTTTTATCCCATCTTATGCCTCGAGTTGCCGCTTCACCGCCTAACTCAATTAAGTTGTCCAACTTAAGAAATCGCAAAATCGCCCATGCCCGCTCACGACACATGGACATTTTACCTTTGATTACGATTTAAGTCACGTTCTCACGCAAATAAAAGGTAATCTTAGGTGTTTCCGTTTCGCTGGATGGCATATAACTTAAATTAAAGGGTAATAATTTTGATGTCAAATCAAATATGTACAAAGATGTCATGCATTCATATTCGTAGCATAGTTTTTATTAAAACATTTATATCCTTGTTTTAATGATTTAAGCTTTTCATTATCAAACTTTAATCGAGGTATTGGATAACCAATTAAAGAATCACCTTAATTACCACTATATCCTACTACTGCATGAGTCATAAGACCCAAGTTATTCGGATAATTACCACAAAAGTAGCGCGTAGAAATTAAAGTAATTCACCCTTAAGATTTTATGCACACATATAGGAATACTTGGTAGCTCCATTAAGACGCACAAACGAGCGGAGAATCGGTCGTCACAAGCATATTAAAACCCCATCTTTAGGGTCACAATTTAATGCGCACCTCCTTGTACTCATCACACGTTTGTCATTAATGGGTGAGCCGTTCAAACTATTTTGTGCAAAAAATCAATCAATTAAACGATTATGATTACTATGCTTAAAAAATACATGTTTCACCATTGTTTAGGTCAGTTTATTTTTCTTGAAAAAATACCCTTGTTACACATAACAAACAAGCAAGTATTTAAAAAAAAATAAACAAATAAACAATGAATGCATAACATAATAATAAGTCATGCATATCAAATAGCCACATGCAAACCTTTTTGATAAATCCTATTAATAATCAATTCTAGATCATCAATATGTATATATTTAATTAAGACTTTCACCCGCCGCCTATGTACAAGGTGATCCACATGCATCGATTCATCGATTGCGTAAGTCAAAATTAAAACATATACCACATAGCACATAATTGATTAAATAATAATGATTGAGGTCTTCCCAATTTTAGATCTATCATAATATTTAGTGTATATCACTTAACCAAGTAAAACATACAATAAAAGCGGATCCATGATAAAACATGCATGTAATTATCATGGATATAAATCACACTTAACAATTAATGCAATTAAACGAGTTACGCAATACACATAAAATTGCATGCAACCTAGGGTTTCTAATCCAATAAAACATAAGTTTACAAAACCCTAATTAGGGCACCAAAAAAACGCCCCCCTAAAAAATTAGGGTTTAGGTTTTGCAAACCCTAGATCTATGCATACAAGTAATAACACAATCATGTTTATTTTATTTATGTGTTTCAGTAATTAATTACTTGTTATACAAGGCTCGTGATGCCACTGTTGAGTTTATGATATATGATATACACTAAAACATATAGACACCACAGATTACACAGCGCGAGACTTATGATCATAACAAATAAATAATTAACTGAATTAAATGCGTAACATACCTCTTGCAAATGTCAGATCTCTTGAACAAAGCAGTTGAAGTGGTTTAAAGAGTTGTCCCTTACCGTTTTACAACTCAAACCAATAGGTGTAAGAATAGTGTCTTACTACCACAGTTTTGTACACACGAATTAACCGCGAATCAAAGCGATTGCTAGATCTAACACAAGTCCTTGTTTTATGAAAACAAAACACCCTTTGGAGGGGGTTCGCCGAGATATGCAAGAGAGAGAGAGGAAAAATCTAGGTTAATTCAATGCACAAAGTTATGAAAAACCTTAACCCTAGCCTTTGTATATATATTGAATGAATAGCTTGATGGAAAAGTTAAGGTTTGGGCTTGGAAAACCCACCCTTGGCCGCCACCTAGAGGAGAGGAAAGGGAACTCGAATCTTTCCAAACTTAAGATATTCACCATATATTTCTCCCTTTTACATTTAACGGTCATTAGTCATTTCCGTTAAATATTTAATGATCGTTAGATGGACTTTATGTGTAATAATTAATCGTAATCATTAACATTAATTATTAACTTTAGTTCTCATTTGCTAATGTGTGCAATCTCGTGGTCACGAGTTTGAATCCGGACATTCACGTATTTATAAATATATACATTTCCAACACTTACTCCCTTTCCTAGCTCAGTGTCGTTAGTGACTTACCATCTTGCCTGCAGAGCATACATAGGATGTTAACAGATGGTATCGACACATGGGCACCAAAGCTTCATGTCAAAAGGGCAATAGTAGACTTTTCGTCACCCAATATAGCAAAGGAAATGCATGTCGGTCATTTACGATCGACTATCATTGGAGACACTTTAGCACGTATGCTTGAGTTTTCTAAAGTTGAAGTGCTTCAAAGAAACCATGTTGGGGATTGGGTGAAAGGTTTTATGGATATTTAAATAATAGTATGTCCGGATTGGGTGAAAGGTTTTATGATTTCTCAGAGAACAAAAGGAGGCGCATGCCCGCCAACGTGAAAACCTATGACGAACAGTAATCCCGATGATCACCTAAAATTTTTGAATCATCCGCTACATTGAAAAACCGCCACACCGTATGGTGCCACATGTTCAACTCCACACTAGTAGGAAATGCGCGGAACTGGTTCAACAAGCTTCCACGCAGAAGCATTAATGGTTTTGAAGAATTGAGAAAGGCGTTCCGCCTAAACTTTACTCAACGGAAAAAGTGTGCAAAAAACCCCATTGAACTCGCCAGGGTCAAACAGCACCAAGGGGAATCCACAAGCGCTTTTATGGAGCGCTTCAATGATGAATGCATGCAAGTTAAAGCGTGTCCTGAGGTGCTCAAAATCTCAGGGTTCATGAATGGGATCAGCAACCCAGAACTTATCAAAAGGTTAAATGACAAGATTCCCCAATCCTTTGATGAGGTCATGAACGCACGGTCCTTCGTCCAAGGAGAGGCAGCGCGGATAGCAAGAGAAACTACTCGAACTACCGGTCACAGAACAACTCGGGAGACAATCCACCAACGGAGTAGTAACCGTAACAGAATTATCGCAACCTGTGGAGGCGCAACAATGACAAGTATACCCACGACAAAGACTCCAAAGGAGATACTTGCAACGAGAAGGAGCAACTTCCCAAGACCTCCACCCATGCGCACCCCGCAGGATCGACGATGGGAGGTGGGTATCACGACTATCACGGACGAAGGGCCACACTACTAATGAATGTGTCCACCGCCAAACTCATCGACAAACTAGTCAAGGAAGGTAGATCGGACCATTTGGTCAAAAACATCAAAGAAGGGAAAGATAGACAAAAGACTGGGAATAAGAAGGACGAACCCAAAGATAAAGCTGACACCATTTACATGATACAGTCATGGCAGCGAACAACCAGGCAGAAGGTCAGCCAGAAGTTTTCCCACGGAAGTGCAATCACTTTCCCTACCTTAACTACGCATAACGCAGAGGTAGAGCCGCTCATCATCGAAATTAATGCGGGGGGTCACGACATCCACCGCATGTATGTTGATGGTGGAGCGTCCGCAGATATCATGTATGAACACTGTTTCAAACGATTGCGCCCGGAGATACGCAGTCAATTGAGCCCGGTCACAACGGCGCTGACTGGCTTCACAGGCGAAAAGATATGGCCCATGGGGCAATTACGACTACTAGTCAGAGTGGGTAATAACTACCACTACACAACAGCCTGGATGAATTTTATGGTGATCAAATCCCCCTCTCCATACAATGGCATTATCGGACGACCAGGGATATCAGCCATGCGCGCAGTACCATCTACAGCACACGGGATGCTTAAATTCCCAGTGGAAGGAGGAATTGTTACCCTCTACAACACCGCTGCACCACCTAAAGAATGTAACGCGATCACATGCGAAACCGAACCCATTACAAAACAAAGCGCGTCTAAAGTTCCAAACCTAAAGGTCGCAATTCATCCCGAATACCCCGAACAGAAGTATCGATAGGCGGATCATCGCCGACAATGCAAAGCGGTTGTGTGTGCACTCTTGCAAAAGAACACGGATATCTTTGCATGGGAACCAAAGCACATGACCGGGTACCACGCTCAATCACATAACACAAGCCGCAACCGACAAGGATACGCACCGATCCGCCGGAAGAAGCGCCAAGCTCCGCAGCGCGCAAGCAATCCGGCGAGGTACACAAGCTAGAGGGCAGGAATCATGCGGAAGTCTACTACCATGACCGGCTTTCTTGATTATGGTAAAGAAAAGTGATGGTAGTCGGCGGAAGTGCGTGGACTTCATCGATCTTAACAAAGCATGTCCACAGATCGCTACCACCGCCAGAGATAGACCGAAGGTGGAATCTTTGTGTGGATATCCATTAAAGTGCTTTCGATGCATACAAAGGATACCATCGATCCGGATGGCTAAGGAAGACGAGGAAAACGGCCTTTCACAAGCCAAGGCGCTCATCGCTATACAAAATGCCCTTTGGCTTGAAGAATGCAGCGCCACCTATCAACGGTTAGTAGATAATGCGTTCGAAACAAAGTTGGCCGAACCTAGAAGTTTACGCCGATGACCGGTCATAAAAGCCATCTTGAAGAGGAGTTGGTGCGCGACATCGAGGAAACCTTCGTGACACTTAAAGAGATCAACATGAAGCTAAATCCTAAAAATGCACTTTTGGCGCCACGTAAGGCATGTTCCTTGGATACTTGATAGAACCCGATGGTATAAAGCCGTGTCCGTAAAAAGACTAAGGTCAAGATCGACCTTCCTTCACCGCAAGCGTTGAAGGAAGTCCAATCTCTCAATGGAAAGTCGGCGGTCTAAATAGATTCCTATCCAAGTCGCAGACAAATCACTACCTCTTTCAAAACACTCAAGAAGTGTATAAAAAGAGATTTTCGTTGGACTACGGAGGCGTAAGAAGCCTTCGCGTTACTTAAACAACACCGCAACACTCCCTACACTTGTAGCACCCCACCGGGGAAGAGTTGATTATGTACTTATCCGCAACTCATGGAGCCGTCGGTAGTGATGTTACTAACGGATAGAACTCGGTACAAGCGCCAGATGTACTTTGTAAGCAAAGCGCCAAGAAAACAGAGATGAACTATAGCGCAATGGAAAAGTTGGTCCTCGCATTAGTATTCGCCGCCAAACGGTCACAGCAGTACTTCCAGCGCACCCGATGGCGAAGATCACGCATCAACCGATCAAGCAAATCATCTCCAAACCCGGACGATCGTATGGCGATTGCGAAGTGGAGTGTATTGCTAGGTGAGCACAACATCTCCTATAGACCACGCATCGCAAAGAAAAGGGCGGTACTAGCGATTTCATCATCGAAAACCGCATACACCGATGATCCACCCGCACTAAGCAAGAAGGAACTACAAGATCCATGGATCTTGTTTACGGACGGATCCTCATGCGTGGATGGGTCGAGTAGGCCTCGCCCTCACAAACCCGAAGGAATGGAATTCACTTACGCACCGCGTTTAATTCACAAAGAATAAATAATGAGGCGTAGTATGAAGCCCCAATAGCCGGACTACGCATTGCGGCTCGAATGAGTGTAACGTAACTTGAAGCGAATGTAGATTCCGGGCTAGTAGCCAACCACGTGTTGGGTGAGTACGTGGCAAGGAGGAAAACATGATTCAAGACCTCGAAAAATCAAGGCACTAATCCAAGGCTTTGACAGTTTACCATCAAACAGTTCCTCGAGGGAAAACCGAAGCGGATGCACTAAGCAAAATTGCATCCACAAGCTTTGCACATCTATCAAAACAGTCTTTGGTGGAAACATTGAAAAGCAAATCCACCTCGTAGATGGAAGTATCCACGGTAATAGAGGAAGAATGCCCCACGTGGATAACACCGATAACGGACTTCATAAGCGCGGAGTACTACCCGAGAGCGTAAGAAGTCCGAAGGATAAGGCGACAAAGACAACGATTCGAACTTCGGACAACATACTATATCGACGCTTTTTTGCAACGAGGGTCTACCGTGTTGGTCCCCACAAGCAAACTATGTACTGCGGAAATCCACGGTTTATGCAAGATGCATTCGTGACCAAGATCCGTGGTGGCGCGCTTTACTGGTCCGGATATTATTGGCCCACCATGCATCACGATGCGCGAGACTTAATCGTAAAGTGCAAGAATCGCCAAGTTCATGAGACCGTGCCACGCCAACCACAATAGGAGCTAACACCAATTACGGCACCATGGCCATTTTACAAGTGGGGTATAGACATCGCGGTCCTTTTCCCTTGCGGCGGGAGGATTAAAGTTCCTCATAGTCGCCATAGACTACTTCACCAAGTGGATTGAGGCAAAGGCAGGTGACAATCATCGCAACTGTGTGAAACATTTTGTCTGAAAATATTGTATGCCGCTTGGTCTACCTGGGAAATCATCTCGGACAACGAGAAACAATTGCGCCACTTTCAAGGATCTGGTGCGAGAAGCTAAAATCACACAAAGACTTCGTCGCTTAAACACCCACAAACCAACGGCTTAGTTGAACGTGCGAACCAAGCCCGGGTGAAGGAATTAAGGCACGCTTGGACAAGCACAAAGGAAGATGGATGGAAGAACTATCGCGTGTTCCGTGGGTGCACCGCACTTGATCAAACCAAGACAGGGACACCCCTTCTCTAGTCTATGGGACGGAAGCCGTCATACCAGCCGAAATTGGAATGCCAACTATTCGCCTTCGCCGAAATCAATGTGGCAACCAATGACGACGAGCGACGGATTGACTTAGACCCGCTAGAAGAGAGACGCGAACGCAGCGCCTATACGGGAAGCAAAATCAAAGTCAAGGATGAAGGATACTATGATGCTAAAGTGAGAAGTGTTTCATTCGCACTGTGTGACTTCGTTCATACCAATGATGCGAGCCACGCGAAGACACGTGTAAGATTGGACCAAAGTGGGAAGGACCCTATGAGGTTACTGAAGCATTAGGGACATGCGCGTATAAGCTACGAGGCTTGGATGGTCGTGAACTGCCACGCACATGGAACATCTGCAACCTTAAGAGGTGCTACTTATAGGAATGGCTACGGCCCAACGCACAGACGCCCCTGCACTTTATTGAAGTGCCTAATAAACATCTATGTATTTATTTTTTGTTTTCCTTCGTATACTGTCTTATTTATTTCTCATAAAAACTTGCAAGTATCAATAAAACGTCGCGGTTTCTAGCTAACTCCGCGACACATTTTAATTTGTTATTTCCATATACTGTATGTCTTAAGAACTTTTAACTTTTTGCCTACATGGCGTGCATGCACTTAAAAAACCCACGATGGTCAAAGGATGAGTTAACATACTAAAGGACTTGTTGAGTAAAAGGGTTGCAAACCCATCAACACTGGATCACGTATCCTTGTTAAACACCTTGTTCTCAAGACGTTGGAATAAGTTAATGCGCATCTCACGATGGGTGCGCAACAACGCATATGGTGCACGTTTAACAACTTAGGAACCAAGACACTTGATTCCTTGATATGATATTTTCAGTACGCTGTATATCACAACATACACGATTATGAAAAAAAAAAATACTTAGAAATTATCTCTTATGAATACTATGATCTTCATACATGACTATGGATTTCTTATATTATTCGCGCTTGTGTACAACTTTGACCTGTAGACTATGTCTTATATGCAAAGACAAGCAGATAAGTACAAGTTGCAATAATATCAACACACATTTCACAAAAGGAGATTTCTATTCATAACTAAGTTATTACAAAGGATGTTCATAAACATAAGATCCTATCTATATACTCTTCGACCGCCCAAAGGATGAAGTTCCCACGCGGTGGCAGCCTCTCCACTCTCGCTAGCCTCTTCAATAAGTTCGAGTCTTGGCGAGACACAAGAGCAACACTCACCGGCACCTCGCCGGACCTTGGAAGATGAGTCGCACCAACCCCGCACAAAATTGCTTTACCTTTAATACCTCCTTTAGAAAGTCCGGTGGCATGCGCTCCAACACTTCCTTCAATGACATTTCTTTCTAAAGCAAAAGGATTTAGAATGTCCCAGGGCGAGCAAAACAAAGACTTGAAGTTGCGAGACATCGGGCCGTAAAATAGTCTGGTTGCGCTTATGCATTATCAATACGATGGCGCTAAGGTCAACCCTTCCATAATAACAGTTATGGGGTAATCTTGGTCGCGCTCCATTTCAGCAATCATTGGAAGCTCCAAAGACTTCATCTTCTCCATGGCAGACACTAGCTCATCGTAAGACTTCGCATTATAGCCGGGTACCTGTTCAGCAGGTACCTTCAACAGATCTGTCTCATGAAGCTTCTCCACAGCTTCTGCTTTACCGCGCTCCAGAGCGCACTGGACTACCCCCCAAAGGCATAACCACTTCTGACTACTCTAGGGTAGTAAGGGCAGCGAGACGAAGACCATGGGCTATAAGCCACCTGCGCTCAGCTATAGTCGACAAGAGTTGGGGGTACAACTCCTCGTCGTACTCAATACTGAGTTTGCTCAATTTGGCCTCTTGCACCTCCAATGCACTGCCCACAGTAGAACCGAAATCTCCTAACTGCTTGAGCAACTCATCCTTACCCTGTTCCAGATATTTAAGGGCCCAGTTACACGACGCCTTGTACTTTACTGCTTCAGCACGCTCCTGGTTTATTTGGGATAGTAATGCCATTTTCTCCCTTGCAAGCTTCTCCGAATATGCATTGGCCGCTTCTATCTCAGTCTGGGCACTAGCTAAACGAGCCTCCAATGCCGCAATATGTCGGTCTTTTTCCACGCTTTGGCTACTCTCTCCGAGTATTTAGCCCTTAGTTGCAAGAACCAACTCGCTGATGCGCCGTGAGATACCCAAATCTTCAACCGCCTTATCCATTGGCACATCCCCGAGACCAACGGCAAGATTGCTCTTCGCCCGAGGATTCAAAGACGACCGGACTATCCTGGGGGCGACTCAAACTTGCCTGCACTGCATACATGCATGCAGAATTATCGCTTCCCATATAAACAGGTTGGCGCGCAAAAAAAAAAAAAAATATTGACGACATTACTTACTGTGAGCCAGAGGCGTTCGCAGAGGGGTGCGATGAAGCAACATCACTGGCGGATGATTCCACAGTGAGGATCACAGGGCGTTTTTTCCTCGAAGAACTTTGCCATCCTCTCCGAGTGATCTTTTGCGTTTTAGCCCGGATTCTTGCTCCTCCTCTTCTTCTTCCATAGGCTGCACCACTGCTATGGGCGGTGGTTGCCCTACTGGGGATGGCACTCTGGGGTTTGGCACGCTTTGCAGCGACGTCGCTTCCACTACGACCGAGGAGCTGGTCCCTGTTTCCCCTACATTCATCTCCAGGGTACGCCCGGCAGTAGCCTCCAGTATGGGCTCTTCTCCCTCCTTCAGTGGTCGCGTCCCTACCTTAACCTGAATTGGCTTCGCTAGTTGCACAACGGTGAACAGATCCATCTCTGCACAACATAATACAACAAATACATAGGTTACATAATGCGCATAAAGGAAAAGAACGCCAGACATTAATTAAGAAAGGGATGCGAAGGACGAGCACCCACCCCGCCATCGGCCTAAGAGGATTGGGATCTCATCCGCATACCAAAGTAATTACGGCTAATGCCCATATGCACCGAAATTCCTCAGGATATGAACTAATGGGGATGCGGTTGGCGTTTATTAGTTCCGCATCATCCACGACATATGATCCGTGCGGGGCGCCATCCTTCAAGAATGTCCCCAGGTATAAAATTCAAAACGCGTGGGAAGCACACGCCGCTCACCCGAAAAAGTCTCTCTCCGCCTCGAGTCGTCCCGTTTTATGTATAACAATGGAGGCGCCCAGCACGTTTAGCAAATAAGACCCACCCGTGTGACCACGTTGTGTGGTAGAACGCACGGAATAGGTGGATAGTTGGGTTAACCGCCAGTAATCGGCAATTAACCTCGAAGTTGGTGATCTTCGCTGCACCGATGCAGTGAAGTTGGGATAGGTGCAGGTTGTAATAATTTAATACGTCGTATAGAAATAGGGATATGGGCACACGTTGATTCGCGAACTCGAAAAAACGTGTGTATACTCCTATTTTCCCTTCGGAGAAGTCTGCAATAGATGCCCGCGCACCCGGAACAACCGGATGCACGTCAAGTGGTATAAAATAATCCGAGGTAAACTCTAGAAGTTCACCCTCAGTTATATCGGAGGTGAAATCAGATAACTGCTTGACCATGGTATTATCTTTCTTTTTAAAGGCGTACGCGTGGTTACCTTCGAAATAGGTGATTTTCTGTTTTGAAAATGAAAGGTTTCTTAACAATGGCGGATTGAGTTTTTTCACTGTGAGAAACACAGTCAAATGAGGAAGCCGGTTATATAAGTGTCCTCATCCACGCGATGAATGACACGTGGATCCCACTATCACCAACATATGGTTCAGATCATTTGATGTGACGCTGCTGCAGTTACTTTCCCCCGATTTACGAGGCGTCCATTTTAACATACTATGTCTAGATACAATGTATAGGCGGGTATCTTTTTTGGCTTCCTTGCTACGCTTTGTAGTTTTTTATTGTCTGCCGTTATTAGTCTAGCATCCGCAGTCCTTCACTGCGCATACTAGACTGGGGGGACATGATGACGTATAGTCTATATTCGGGTCACGAACCCGACCAAAGCCCAATACTAATAAGCCCAAAGACGAATCGGGCTACTGACGATAGGGTTTAGGCCCACGAAGGCCCAAACGCAATGTTATTTATGTAACACGATAGCGGATATCTCCTAATTATGGAGATAATCATTCCCCAACCGACTTAGGCGGGATACGCGAAGGTTGAGGAACACGGAACCAACAAGGATTCCGTGTGTATATAAAGGAATCCCATCCTCGTTAAAGGTACGATTTACAAAACCCTAACTCTCCTTTAACCCTAAACCGATTACTTACTCTCGCGCGGAGGATAATCGTGGAGACAATCCCACGATAAGCCTAACGGTGTTTTCTCTTCTTAGTGCGCAGGTCTCAAGCAATAATCATCAATTGATACGAGAGCCGGAGCCCAAACAAGGAACGCCCAACTTTTGTATCAACACATTTCATTTCTTAGTTTCATCGTTTGACATATTAAAAAGTTTGCTTGCTATTGATCTTGCATGTAGGGTGGTAAAATCAGTAGTAAACTAATCTTTTGTAGACACATCACACATGTATTCATGCGTGTGAGGGTCAGCGGCCATTTTGCTTTGCTATTATGTATTTATGTATAATTATACTTACGGTTTAGTATACACTACAACAATCGGATGGACGGGCGATGAGACTTTCGCCGGGAACACCATGTCCCCGGCGAAAGTCACTAAATGACAAAATAAAATCTGACGTGGCACATACATACGCTGACTTGTTATGGAAAATTCAATGGACACTTTAGGCAGGGACATGTCCCCATGAAGTAAGTTTGATTTTTATCAAACTTTGACCGCCTAGTCAAAATTCAACGTAACCTTTCTCCGGGACTTGTCCTCGCGAAAGTGTAATTTACGCTACAAAATTTGACCAAAGTCCAAAGCATGCTAATTGTGCGCGGAAAATTCACCAAACCTTTCCCGGGACATGTCCTCGCAAAAGTAATATTTACAAAAGACACTTTATTGCAACTATTAATACATAACTAAAACCCCGATGCTTGAAAAACATAAATAACCCAATCACAATTCTCACAAAACACACGTAACAATATAATGGCTTATTACACTCGAAAAAGAGTGGTCACCGGTTTTATCGTCGATATATCTCTTTACTCGAGTTCTTGATACGTATGGGTCGAAATTTATGATGAATATGGTTCTTATAAGAACATAGACCCGTTGATGAGAGACCGCGTTCGGAATGGTTAAGGAAAGAGGCATTCTGCTGTGGTGTATTTGGACCGTGAAGCTAATGGTGTTGGAGGAGAAAACACTGAAGTCAAGCAATGTTTGAAAGCGATTCGTCAAGCAAAGGAAGGAAAAATATGAAGTGAAAAAAGCCCGTTCGATTACACATTTGATGATGCGGAAATAGGAAATAAATCTTGAAGCATTGTTTGAGCAGTTCGTCAAGCAAAGGAAAGGAAAAGATGGTGCGAGTTCTAGCAGAGCGGGAAGTAGTAGGGAAAAAGTTTGAATGAGCGATGTTTGTTATGGTCTATGTCGTGTGTATCATATCGTTTGAGTTGTTTCGTTTGCTTGCTGAGTTGTTTCGTTTGATCTGCTTCATTTTGTTGTCAAGTTGTTTCTTTATTCATGTGTAATTTAGTATTGAAAAAGGGTGTTTGGAAACCATAATCTTGTTAACTAAGAACATGGTCAACTTTACAACTACTACTTTGATCAACAACATCAACAACAACATCAACAACATCAACAACAACAACAACAACTACATGATACGTATACCATAGCACCTATACTTGGTCATTTAACATGATACGTATACCATAGCACCTATACTTGGTCATTTAACATGATACATATACCATAACGCCTATACTTGGCCGTTTAACATGATAGGTATACCATAGCACCTATACTCGGCCGTTTAACATGATACATATACCATAGCACCTATACTCGGCCGTTTAACATGATACGTATACCATAGTACCTATACTCGGTCGTTTAACTTGATACGTATACCATAGCACCTATACTCGGCCGTTTAACATGATACGTATACCATAGCACCTATACTCGACCGTTTAACATGATACGTATACCATAGCACCTATACTCGGCCGTTTAACATGATAGGTATACCATAGCACCTATACTCGGCCGTTTAACATGATACGTATACCATAGCACCTATACTCGGTCGTTTAACATGATACGTATACCATAGCACCTATATTTTGGTCATTTAACATGATACGTATACCATAGCACCTATATTCGGCCGTTTAACATGATACGTATACCATAGCACCTATACTCGGCCGTTTAACACGATACGTATATCATAGCACCTATATTTGGTCATTTAACATGATACGTGTACCATAGCACCTATACTCAGCCGTTTAACATGATAGGTATACCATAGCACCTATACTTGGCCGTTTAACATGATACGTATACCAAAGCACCTATACTCGGCCGTTTAACATGAAACGTATATCATAGCACCTATACTCGGCCGTTTAACATGATAGGTATACCATAACACCTATACTCGGCCGTTTAACATGATACGTATACCATAGAACCTATACTCGGTCGTTTAACATGATACGTATACCATAGCACCTATATTTGGTCATTTAACATGATACGTATACCATAGCACCTATACTCGGCCGTTTAACATGATACGTATACCATAGCACCTATACTCGGCCGTTTAACATGATACGTATACCATAGCACCTATACTCGGCCGTTTAACATGATACGTATACCATAGCACCTATATTTGGTCATTTAACATGATACGTATACCATAGCACCTATACTCAGCCGTTTAACATGATACGTATACCATAGCACCTATACTCGACCGTTTAACATGATAGGTATACCATAGCACCTATACTCGGCCGTTTAACATGATACGTATACCAAAGCACCTATACTCGGCCGTTTAACATGAAACGTATATCATAGCACCTATACTCGGCCGTTTAACATGATAGGTATACCATAACACCTATACTCGGCCGTTTAACATGATACGTATACCATAGCACCTATACTCGGTCGTTTAACATGATACGTATACCATAGCACCTATACTCGGCCATTTAACATGATACGTATACCATAGCACCTATACTCGGCCGTTTAACATGATACGTATACCATAGCACCTATACTCGGTCGTTTAACATGATACGTATACCATAGCACCTTAATTTGGTCATTTATCATGATACGTATACCATAGCACCTATACTCGGTCGTTTAACATGATACATATACCATAGCACCTATACTCGGCCGTTTAACATGATACGTATACCATAGCACCTATACTCGGTCGTTTAACATGATACGTATACCATAACACCTTAATTTGGTCATTTATCATGATACGTATACCATAGCACCTATACTCGGCCGTTTAACATGATACGTATACCATAGAAAATTTTTAGGTTAAATTTAAATTGATGTGTTATTAATTTTAGTTATTGAAAATGATAATAAAGATTTTTTTTAATATGAAAATTGATTAAAACAACTTTTGCGTGGGACATGTCCCCGGGAAACCTTTTCACGTTTTTTTTCCCTCCTATCTTTTTACTTTATCCCGCCATAACTTTCCCCGGGGACATGTCCCCGGCAAAAGTCTTGCTAGAAGACAAACAAAGTTTTCTCCTGGGACATGTCCCCGGCGAAAACTAATCGTAAAAATCACCTCAATTATTAACCTCATCTGCTTTCACAAATGAGATAAAAAAAAACCCTCCACCAAACACGCAGCTGCTCCACCTGCACCTTCATCTTCATCACCTCACCACCTGCACCACCACTACATCATCGCGCCGCCTCCACCACCACTACATCACCGCGCAGGTATCTTTTACTAATTTTTATAAATATTCTTGACTGATTGTAAAAAGCTTCATGGGTTTTTGTTATATAGTTGTAATATTAAGTGGGTATCTCTTATTTGGTTAATGCTTCATGGGTTTTTGTTTGTGTTATACCGATTTGATTGAAAAGCTTAGGTATTATGTGCGCGTTATCGGTTGATTACATAATATGAAAGTCAAACAATTGATAGTGGTTTAACATGTTTAGTGAGTAAGTCAAACATTTTGGTTCGTTGGAGGAAATGAAGATTTAGATTATTTGAAACTTGAAAACAGGATCATTTCGGATGTTAATATGATGTTTAGTACAAGATAAGTTCTGATTTATATTTATGATGAACATAATTTTATATAGGTTTGTAACTTAAGATATCCTCATACTTGGGGTTTGTACGCTTGAATATTATAGAATTGTAACTTGAGATCAATTTGTATACAGATGTCTAATTTATTGTAACTTCGTGAATTTGAGTTTATGACCACACTTGTTAGATGTAATCAATCCTTATAAGCTTAAGTTTTGAGTGCAAATGAATGTCTTAATTGCTTAGTGATATAGGTAATACTTTTTCCTGTCAATCAAGCAAGTACAGATCAAATGGTCTAGCAATCCAAACATCACAGTTCGCCGGTTTCGAAGTAAGACGAGCGGCAATCCAAGTCCTGGACAATCTTTGAATAACCAGAAAAATATCTTCATTCTTTACCCCTGAGCTCAAATCCGCAGAGGCGTTTACGAGTCTATTTCTCCACTTCCTTAAAGCTATCGTTCGTAATAATTACATAGATCATTGGAAACCTCTAAATTATATAATATACAATCTTTACTACCTTATAATGCATTTAGGACATTCCGTAAATAACAAGACTTAAAATTCAGACTTTGTAACTTACTTATTATGGAAATATAATGTCTCTTGCTAAATTAATACATACACATGCTAGCTTAAAAGTTAAGCCAATACTTGTAACATTAGTAGTCATTGAATATAAAATTTAAAGTCTCTCAAATATTTTTAAAGCCCACTTTTATAACTTTAAAAGCCATGTATTGTAACAGCCCCATTCTTGCAGCCCACTTTATCAGCCCATTAAATGTATTGATTAGTATAAAACGGGTATAAAAACCCACAAATAAACACACACAAAACACCAATCATATCTCACACTCTCTCTCAAAAACATAAATTGCCACTGTTGTGCTAAATAGCAACCGACGCCACCAACTAAATCTGCCACCACTGCTAACCGCATGTGTCGGCATCACTAGCCCTTGACATGGTCTAGGTGGCCTTCGGTCGCCAAAACTTTTAGTATAATAGAAAAACATTGCACGCCAAAAAATTTAGTTTCAGGGTACCCGCCGCCGTAACACGCGGGTACTCTGCTAGTTATATATGTATAATAAAAGATTTTTAATTGATTTCTAAGCGAACTCAAAATTAAATCTGTTGTTGGAGTCTGTTACTCCACTAATTAAGCTAGCAAATATAAATAAATAGTAATTATTAAATAATAAACTAATACAACACCACGTACTAGCTATTTCCTAGAACGAAATCACCCTTACCTCGTATTATAAGTAGAGAGTGGATGTATCGTTTCTGACAAGCCAACCCATAAAACATCTCTCTTCCTACTTTTCAGTTTGTAGTTCTGCACTGTTCGATATTTGCTTCATCATATTATTTTTCTAATTCTCTTATACCATTCCTTCATCTGCAATTTGTGTTAGCTACTCGCTTCTAAGCACTTGGTCGTTTATTGCATTATTTGTTATCCTTTCATTATTCCTTTCATCAAACTAACTTTATATTTAAGTGTCTCTTGTTTATCACTCTACCCTTTCATTTTGAACTACTTTTACATCCAATCCACTAAAACCAAGAGGAATCTAGAATGACAGAGATCGCTAATAAGCTTGTTGAAGATGTAGTTGAGTCATTGTTAGCTAAGGTTAAAAAAGAAATAGGTTATATGTGGAATTGCAAGGAAAATGTTGAGAAGTTAAGGAGTGAAGTTGGAAAGCTCAAAGATATGATGGGGAGGGTTCAACAACGAATAGAATCAGCTATTGATAAAGGAGATGAAATCCTAGCTGGTGTGGAAAGGTGGGTTGACGAGGCGGATGCTCACATAACCAAGGCAGAAGAGTTTCTTCAAGAAGAAGCTAGTGCAAAGAAAACGTGCTTCAACTTACGGATGTGTGTCAACTTGAACATCCTACATCGCTACGGTAAGGAGGCGATAAACATGGTTCCTTCCCTTGAGCAACACCAAAAAGATGGGGCGGTCTTTGAAGGTGATGTATCCATTCCTACTGATGTACCCAGAATCTTAGAGCTCTATCCAAGGGAGAATATTGATGAGCTGAGTACCCATAAGTCAGTTCTTGAAATGATCATTGAATCCGTCACAGATGAAAGCACACAAATCACTGGAATCTATGGCATGGGAGGTGTAGGAAAGACTACACTAGCCACTGAAGTTGCTGCAAGAGTGAAAGACCTATTTGCTCTTGTTGTATTTGTAACTGTCTCACAACCTGTAGATGCTGCAAGCATTAAAACGCAGGTTGAAATTGCAGCAAAAAGAATATACAAAGGTGAAAAGGTTCTTATAATCCTAGATGACGTGTGGACGGAATTGAAGCTACATGAAGTGGGCATTCCATGTGGAACTCGCTACCCAAGTTGTAAGATTTTGTTAACGTCCAGGCAAAGAAGTGTGTGTACTGCAATGAATACTCACACTATAATATATGTAGAATCTTTGACAATGGAAGAAGCATGGGTTCTTTTCAAACGCGTGGTTGGTGAAAGTGTAGAAACCGATGCCAAATTGAAACAAGTTGCGAGGAAGGTTGTTGAAGGATGTGGTGGATTGCCATTAATCCTTCAAGCTGTAGGAAAAGCTTTGAAAGACAAAGACAACATAGAATGGGATAAAGCACTTGATAGTATAGCGAAAGATGAAACTTCGGATACTGGTCGAGCTTTAAGGGTAGAATTTGCTCGTTTGAAGCTAAGCTATGACTACCTCGAAAGTGAACAAGTAAAAGCAGTCTTCTTACTATGTAGTTTGTTCCCAGAAGACTTTCGCATTCCATTAGAAAGTTTGGCGCGCGGGGTTGCAAATTTTTACAGATCTCAATAGCTTGGAGGCTGCAAGAAATAAAGTTCAAGGTGCGGTCAAAATACTCAAATCCTCTTGCTTGCTATTGAATGGGCACGATGAATCTACAACCAAAATGCACGATGTTGTTCGTGAAGTGGCGTTGTTAATTGCTTCCAAAGATGAGAACAAATTTTTGGTGGAGGCTGGAAAAAATCTGACAGAATGGGAACCAAGAATTGGAAGTATGGAAAGCTACAGATGGTTATGAGCTTAATATTCCACTCATGTTTAATAGAATTTGTAAGCTTCCAGCTGGTTATGAGCTTAATATTCCACTCCTTCAGATTTTCCTCATACAAGGAAATCGTAGATTGTCAGAAATTTCTGATGAATTCACCCAATCCATGAAAGAAGCTAAAGTTATAGATCTTGAGAACAATAACATCAGTTCTCTCCCAAAGTCACTTAATCAGCTCACAAGATTATGTATGCTTAATCTTGGCGGAAATAGATCTCTACATAATATTTCGATACTTGGGAATCTAAAAGACCTTGAAATTCTAATTCTCAATGGTACCGGAATTACAAAAATTCCTCATGAGATTGGAAAATTAGTCAAATTAAGGTTGTTTCATGCTAAAGGTTGTCCTGGCTATCTCATATTGCACCAGGTGTACTATCAAAGCTTCATTGGTTGGAAGAGTTGAGTATTGGATACTATCCACTCGATCGGGGGAATGCTAACGGTCTTCTGGAGATAGGTGAATTGTCGAATCTCACATTTCTAACTTTATATGTCCCACATTGTTATCTTTTCCCCAAAGGTGCTTATTTAGAGAGATTGGAAAGATTTCACATTCAAATTGGTAGATATGATGATAATGGTATCCCAGGTAATAGAACTTTGATTCTAGACATGCCTTATCTTGATATCTCAGACTTTATGCATGTTAGAAAATTGATTGAGGTATGCAACGGTATAGCTCTTGTATCGATAAATAATCTTGATATTATAATGCCTATGATATACCGTGAGGGTTTTGGTTTGAAGGATATTCTCATACAGAAGTGTTCCAATCTTTTGTCTTTGGTGGACTCAATGGTATTAGACGAGAAGCAAGAGAATACAAGGTTTCATTTAGATCTGGAAGAATATTTTCATCCATCTGAAACCCATGAAGGTGAAAGAGAATGCAAGGTTTCTTTCGGAACTGGAAGAATATTTTCATCCTTCTGAAACCTATGAACAGGTGAAAAGAATACAATGTTGACGTATGGTCCGGATGGGCCAGGAATGGGTCGGCCCCAAGATCACGCACTTCTACGCCTAAACCCTAATCCATGCCTATATATACACGGATGCCGGGTTATCTCTAACTCATAATATAACATCTTTTGCTATGCCACAACAAGATACTAACTTGACCGTCGGAGGTGGACCCCGGCTACGGCCCGGGTCCACTCTAACGAGTTCTCTTTGTTGATGCGTCTACTAGGGCTCGAGAAGACGACTAACGGCCAAGGAGAGTCGTTGAATCCTCGCATGCTGGCCAGATTATGATCAACAAGTTGGCGCCATCCGTGGGACCACGAATAAATTATGTTTCGTGTTCTCCGATTAAAAAGCGAGATAAATTCCTAAAGTCGGTAACCCTAAAACCTTTGCATTCTTCATATGCGTATAATTTTGCTACGAGCAAACTTTATTATTTGAATTATCTTTTCAATTGATAATCATGTATGGCCCATTCATCAAGTCTCGCTCGCATCGTCCCATTGTCATTACTAATTCATTGGTTTTGCAACATGATGGTCATGTGACGTGGGTCTACTGCCATTGGTAAAACGAAGTGGTCATTTAATTATTTTTTAATTGGCTTATAATGTGTTTTATTCCTACTGATGTAGCAGCAGTACTAGTTTTATTGACACTAAATCTTTACATAAGATACAAGAATAAATCCGCACGATCGGACCTCTTTTATATTTTAGTCCGCACGATCGGACCTAAGAAAAAGCCCGCACGATCGGAGCTATTTTATCTTTGTTGACAGGTCTACTAGGGCTCGAGAAGACGTATGGTCCAGATCGCCAGAGAATGGGTCAGCCCGACATCACTGACCACTTCACGCCTAAACCCTAATCCATGCCTATATATACACGGATGCGGGTTATCTCTAACTCATAATATAACATCTTTTGCTATGCCACAACAAGCATACTAACTTGACCGTCGGAGGTGGACCCGGGCTACGGCCCGGGTCCACTCCTAACGAGTTCTCTTTGTTGATGTGTCTACTAGGGCTCGAGAAGACGACTAACGCCAAGGAGAGTCGTTGAATCCGCCACGCCAGATTATGCATCAACAAGTTGGCGCCATCCGTGGGACCACGAATAAATTATGTTTCGTGTTCTCCGATTACCGAAAAGCAGAGATAAATTCCTAAAGTCGGTAACCCTAAAACCTTTGCATTCTTCATATATGCGTATAATTTTGCTACGAGCAAACTTTATTATTTGAATTATCTTTTCAATTGATAATCATGTATGGCCCATTCATCAAGTCTACTCGCTCTTGTCCCATTGTCATTACTAATTCATTGGTTTTGCAACATGATGGTCATGTGGCGTGGGTCTACTGCCATTGGTAAAAGAAGTGGTCATTTAATTATTTTTAATTGGCTTATAATGTGTTTATTCCTACTGATGTAGCAGCAGTACTAGTTTTATTGACACTAAATCTTTACATAAGATACAAGAATAAATCCGCACGATCGGACCTCTTTTATATTTTAGTCCGCACGATCGGACCTAAGAAAAAGCCCGCACGATCGGAGCTATTTTATCTTTTAGCCGCGATAAATTCGCGCAGATACTGTTTTTACGGTTGGTGCGCTTGTTCGCGCTCGAATAGCGCGGTCGCGATAAATCTACCCGCGTGGACCGTGACGCTCGCAGATCTTGCAGAGAGCGTCTGACGCGAATACCACGATGCTAGTCAATCGCCATGATGCGCCTTTGGACCAAAGGCCGTGGTATAAACATCTGCGATCATCCGAAGCGTTTGAGTCTATGCGGTTAAGATAAATCCTACGTATACATCGATCGCGGTCACGGTACATCCATCCGAGTTTTTATATGTACATTAAAAATAAACAAAATCTCACGATAGGTTTTATTTTATACAAACAATTGTTTATGTAGTTTGTAAAACCTCACGATAGGTTGTATATATATATTTTTATGCTATGCGCACTCTATTATTCATGCTATCTGCCGTCTATTGTTTTAATTTATTAAGTTTTATATCTTTGCGATTCGCGGCATATGCTTTAATGTTTGCATTAAGTGTTTCTGTGAGCATATATAAGTTTAATGCTCTACACGGTAGTACCATCAAACTTGGGGGCTACGGGTACATCCTACCATTGTTTCCGTGCGGTATATTTGGAAGCGGATCGAAGGCAATTTGAGTATTCGCACCAACATGCCGCAGGGAGACGTCCTCCGTTGGTTGTAAGACTCGCGACAACAGCACATTTTGTCACGCATCGATCGGTGTTTGTCGCACTTATCGCGTGCACGCGTCTTCCGTCGCACCTCTTTGTCGCGACAACACAGCACTTATCGCAGAAGCACGTCTTCGTCGCACCTCTTTGTCGCGAGCCAACACAGACCGCCACGTACACGCCTCTCCTGTCGCACCATGCCGTCGCATCGGGGTACAAAAGGTACGCCTACCCGCGAGGCGGCGCACGGGTTCCACTTTCACCCACGCCGCCATCGAACTTAAGTCTAGCATAACATAGCCATGCGCTATCTCATACTAGACTTGGGGGCTTGTTGACGATGGTCCGGACCGGGCCAGAATGGGTCGGGCCCGGCATCGCCCCACTTCTACGCCTAAACCCTAATCCATGCCTATATATACACGGATGCGGGTTATCTCTAACTCATAATATAACATCTTTTGCTATGCCACAACGATACTAACTTGACCGTCGGAGGTGGACCCGGGGCTACGGCTCGGTCCACTCTAACGGGTTCTCTTTGTTGATGTCTACTAGGGCTCGAGAAGACGACTAACGGCCAAGGAGAGTCGTTGAATCCTGCCCGCGCCAGATTATGCATCAACATACAAGGTTTCTTTCGGAAGTGGAACAACTATGGTTATCTTACTTGAGTAGTTTGAAAGTGATATGGAATTGTCCAGATCAACATATAAGCCTTAACAACCTGGTGACACTTATGATTGAAAATTGTCCCAAGTTAGAAAAGCTATTCACTTTTAGTGTAGCACAAGGGCTGGTCAGGCTGCAAAAGCTAACAATTTGGCGATGTGAAAGTTTGAAGGAAGTGATCTGGGATGGGGATAAAGAAACAAGTACAAGTGAAATTAATATGGTTGAACCGGCTAAAAACATTGTCTTCCCTTGCCTTTCCGAGATTTACCTCTACCGTATGTTGAATCTCACGAGCTTCTACCCTGGGAATGCTATCATCAAATATCCAGCGTTGGTCGAGGTGCGGATTGGACAATGTGAAAAAATACAGAAATGGGGTTACGGAACCCATGATACACCCAACCTCCAGCGGGTCAATAATTCAAAAGCAAATGGTTCTTCAATAGACGAAACATTGGCGAAAGACAGAGAGGTACGAAAAACACATAATTGCCTTTGAAATTAAATTAATATTGCTTGCTAACTTATTTCTTTTACAGGCCTATGAGTTACGGAAAAAACAAAGGCACTATCAAAGATTAGTCTCAACTGAGGAGGGGCCCAGCTCCTTTTGTAGTTCCAAAGGCGAGGAATGAAAATAAAAAGGTACGAATAAATCTCATATTAAACTTTTAATTAGAAATGCAATTATGTTGTTCAGCTATTTCCCTAGTTGATTTGGCAATCAGTTTTAATACTAGCTTCTACTTTGTGTCTGCGACTAAGCTCTCAAACTTTTTACGACTTCCGATCAAGTTGGTCGAGTTTAAAATGTGACGAGGGTGATTGTATGTTTTTTCAAGACAACAATAGATTTATATTAATACTTTATCAGTGATTGATTATATATATGACTAAATAAAAATTATCATGAAGGACAAATGTTCTCCAAAGGAATAAAAATTATCATGAAGGACAAATGTTAACCAAGTTTCATATTTTTATTTATTTTTTATCTTTTTTCATTACTTATAGTGATCGTATGAAAAAAACTCATTGATATCACTGAATTTTAGCCTTAAGAACCTTTTGACGTTTGTTCTATAGACTAGTGTTCATGGAGCTAGTGTGAAGAAGTAGGAGTGGTTACATGCAAGCTAGAGGTACTTCAAAGTACGTTGGAATCTCTCATATATCGTATTTGCGACGAATTGGAACTTAATCGCAAATCCCTATGTGTTTTTATTTGGTCTACAACTTCTTTTTCTAAAGTAACAAGAACAAAAAGCTTAGACTTCGTGAAATTTTCTTTATGTAATATGTTGGTTGTTTCTTAAAGGGTTAATGGTGCAGAAAGCATCTTTCCACTTTTTATTATCATGACAATAAAACTTTTTTTCCTATCAGTAACAAAACAACTTTAACGACTACTATCAGTAACCAAATATGCCACGTGGCACACTTAATTACCACAGTTAATTACACTTAATGACTACTATTTGGTTACAATAGTAGTCGTTAAGTTGTTTTGTTACAATAGGAAAAAAAAAAGTTTATTGTCACAATAGTAAAAAGTGGAAAGTTTGTATATTTTTTAGACCATTAACCCTTTACTAAATGCTACTAGCTAGCCTACGATGATCCGTTTGTAACAAATAGTATTATTGGCCTATTGCTTTATTTATTGATATTTTAAGAAAATTGTTTTTAAATGTCAAATCATGTTAGTGTCAGTTGAAAAAAAATGTATTTGTCCATAAAATGATTTTTAAAAACGTGCAAGTGATATGGGAATAAAGTTTGACCGCGTAATACTTGGCGACCAAGCTTCTTTGCTTGGTGATCAAAATATTCACACAAGTATAAAGTGAAAATCGAATAGGATGAAAAACAAGCTATTCACATAGTCAATAACACTTTATAGAATTAAATTAAGTAGCAATAATCAACAATTGCGTAAAGCAAGTTTTCAGCACCAACTCAATTAATAATTGTATGATTTGTATATAACCGAATGCTTGGGGTTCACTCAAATTACTCAGGTGTTATTTTTTTTAGCTATTTCTCAGGCTTATGAGTTTGTTGAACCTTTGAAAATTTTATATGCTTACCTTTCAATATTTAGGGTTTATGAGCTTAGCAACTTGAGCTCGTTGCTTATTCGATTTCATAAAAAATAAGCTCATAACCTTATTGCTTATTTAAGTTCATAAACTCAAGTTGATAAGTTCAAAAGTCGAAAATTTTAAGCTAATTAGTTTCTTTAAAATTAAATAAGCCCATAAGCCTCACTGGGTAAAGTCTGGAAAATCCGGTGAATCCGCGTATATAAGAGCCTTACTTTCCCCGGATAGCCTAGCCTGAATAAGATCCATTTTCATTTATCCGTTTTCGGTAAGCACATAAGCCACATTTAAACGGCTACTTTCTTTAAGAAAAAAAAAAAAAAAAAAAAAAAAACATTTTCCTACCACTATAAATACCCAATTAACATACCATATTTTTTTCACACTTCCACAACTCAATCTACTCTATCTTATACTTCCATTTGCTAAAAAATGTCGAGAGGCAACAATAACGATGATTCATTCATTAATCTTCTCGGTGGGTGCAATACCTCAAACCCGAACACGGCTTGTCGAGCAAAGAACTTTACCTACAACATCAACGATTTCTATTTTGGAACAAGGCCAACAAAACATACTAAACACCAATTTCTAAAATCTTCAATTCTCACAACATTCACAAACTGAAACACATGAGGTTCCCGAAACACCCACGTCTCCTCCAAATCCTAAAAGTCGTGGTAAACGAAAGTCCAAAATATCCAAAGACCCCGAACCAATAGATGAAGATGAAGAAATTCCCAACTTTGTCCTTGCACGTTGGCAACCAAAAGAGGAAGAATTACTTGCCATTTGTTATGTAGCCGCTACGGAGGATCCGCTTCTCGGGCGTGCACAAGATCGTGATACGTTTTGGCAGCGGGTCAAAAATGAGTTCAATAGACTCAATTATCAACCATGCAACAAGGATATGATAACAAGCAAGTGGAAAACGTTGAACCGTGATTGCACAAAGTTCAACGCTTATTACAAACGTGCGCAACGGGAACAAAGAAGTGGGGAAAGTGAGATGGATGTCCTCAAATTGGCAAAACAAATGTATCGTGACGAACACAAAACCGCACCGTTTGCAAAACAAGGAGGCTTGGGAGGTTTTGCGTGGTCATAAGAAATGGGACACGCCGGATCCGGTTAATTTAACCGGCGATGTCCCAAGCCAAACAAACGAGGCTTTGTTTGGTCATGATGAACAACCACGCCCTATGGGCAAAAGTGCTTCCAAGAAAGCCAGATCCGAGAGCACGACAAGTACTGGGGGAGCAAGCACCGGAGGAACGAGCTCGTCAAGCCAATTCACCGAGACTATGACAACCGAGTATCGTATCAAACGGGAAACCGCCCAAGCGGTGTATCGGGCGGCCCAAGTAAAAGATGAAACGATAACAAGGTTGGAAGAGATGAAATTTTGGATGATTGACACTGAAGGCAAAGATCCAAACATTGTGGCTTGGATCAATGAAGAAAATGACCGAATCATCAAAAAATATAACTTGCAACCTCGTCACTAGATTGTATTTTCGTCATTTCCTTTATGTTGTAGTTTACTTTGCGTTTTTTTTTCGTTGTAACTTTTTTTTTTTCTTTTTTCGTTGGAACCTTTTTTCTTTTTTTAATTTCGTATTGTAATATGTTTAAAAATTAATGATATATTTTTTAATAAATGAAGTGTTATTTTAGTTTAGGGGTTGAATTTGAAAATATTTGAGTTAAAGTGAGTTATCATTAAGTTATGATAAGGGGTGTTTTTTTGTTGAGTTGAGATAAAAAGTTAAAGCTGATGTGACGTTGACGTTGACGTGAAAGTGTGTTAAGGTTTAACTTGAGGGCATGATACCTTATGCTCTTATGCGACGACTATTACTATTTCATTACAACAAAGAATACTTACCCTATTCACTATAATTGTTACTGTATTTGACAAGGCATTTATTCGGCTGAGAAAAGAGGGCCACGGCAAAAAGGGGTATTATCCCATTCGGTTTTGACAAAAGAATAAAGAAAAGAAAGAAAAAACGTAGGGTACGAGAGGGATTTGGTTCCATGACCACGACGAGTATCTATCATTATCATTAACTATTATTAGTTATTTATAATTTGTTATGTTTATTGATATTATATACTAACGTCATTTGTTATTAGTCATGTTATGACTACTACAATTATGTTATTAAATTTATTAAATTTTTATTTATCGTTTTGGATAATTTATTGCTTATCGTTCAAATAATATACTCATTTATTTGTTTAGCATTTGATGTCTATTATCTAGATTATCATAGTGTAGCTCTTTAGCTATGTAGGTCATCCGTATCACTATAGCCGGTACTTTTGACCTGCCTTCATTAGTGCCCTTCCTTAGGACTTGAGGAGTAGGAACCCGATGTTAGACAGATAATGCCAAAATTAAGTTACTATAATGCTATTCAATAAAGTGACCGCGTGAGAAGAGTAGGTTTCACCAGGACCAATGGGTTACCGCAGATAAATTACATAGTAGTTGACATCGCATAATGCATGTTTGTAACTGATTAAACCGATAAATTGCTTTAGGGATATAGGTTATGTGCATGAAACTAGGTAACCGATAAATCTGGCCTAGTGTACCTTAGATAGAAATGTGTTGTCTACATGTTTCTGATGTCACCAATGCATAACATTAAATCATTCCTCTAATAAACGTATAACTAATAACATAGTTGAAGTAACATGCCTAGCACTTACTTCTTAAATTGATCACAACCTTAGCATAATTAGTATTTTAATTAGTTTAATTAATTTATTTTTTGTTTAATTAGTTTAATCAATCAAAATTTAAACCCTCTTTAAAAGCTGTAGAAATTCATTAGGTTAGTATAAAAGTAACATACTCACGCGAATGACTAGTACTTACCATCAACTAGCTACATTTGATCGGGTACACTTCCCGAGTGTTAGTTTATAGGTTAGTTCGGCAAAATATTACTTTAAAACTCGAAAAAATAAATAGAATACAGACGACACATCAAGTTTTAATTTACTTTACATTTTTTGAAAATAAAATTTTTAAAACTTGTTATTAATTTTATATACAGCGTATTGACTTAGTTGATATGGCGTATCAGTCTTGGTATCAGTATACGTGTTTTGAGTAATTAGGATACATCGTATTGTTATCTGAGATTGAATACGATTTATATAATTTATGTATACGACGTATTGGTTGATCAGTAACACCAAAAATATTTTATTTTTCGTATTTAGTTTAGTTTTTGGTTTAATTACACTTATCTACTGATATATCTCGCTTGATTTTAGGTACAAGATGAATCAAACAATCGAGGAGTACATGGCATAGATTCGGGACAACGCTCGCCTGGGTATTGTTAGACCAACTTTTGGAGTAGCAACTACCTTTGAATTGAAGGGCCAATTTCTCAAGGAACTTCATGAGAACACCTTCAGTGGATATGATTTGGAGGATGCTAATGAGCACATTAAGAAAGTGCTCGAGATTGTAGATATATTTCACATGCCAAATGTGAGTGAGGATCATTTGTTGGGATATGAAAGTACTGAAGATTGACAAAGTACTGAAGAAGTCAAAGTACTGCTAAAGAAAAAGTCAAAGTACTGCTGTTAAAGTCAAAGTACTGCAAAGCTAAAGAACTGCTATATTCGTTTATGGAAAGCTTTGTTATTCTAGAATATTCTTTGTTTAGATTACTTGTCGTACAAGGATACAAATTGTAAACCGACTAGGGTTATCCTTAAGCCTATAAAAGGATCCCTAGATTGGCATTAGAGATATACTCCCTCCGTCCCATATTAAGTGTCCACAATGGAATCTTTGGATGTCCCAAATTAAGTGTCCATGTTCTATTTCAACCAATGAAATGAGACTTTAGTGGGTAAAAATAATATTTGATTGGTGGAGAGTGTAGTTAGTGGAATTTTCTAAAACTTTGTGCATGATGTAAGCGGACACTTAATATGGGACGGAGGGAGTATGTTTTAGAATCCTAAAGTACGATTATTATTAGAGTTTTAGAGTTGTTAAAAGAATCTGCATAACAAGCAGATTTAGAGTTATTAATAATATTGTTAAAGTTAAATCTTCTTAGCTTTGTTAAGTAAATTCCGCGTACTTAATAGAGATTACTCAGTGTTTCATTGTTAATAACTTAGGATTTATCCGAAGTTATTAAACCCTTAACAAGCTATATAAGTTAGTTTGGTTAGAGTACATCGATCCAAAGAAGTGATATCGAGCTTGTGTGGAAACTCGACTAAGAAGAAACCTTAAAACCTAGTTAACAACAAATACCTAAAGATGTCGATCGTCGTTCCACCACCATCAATCACCTCACTCGAATACCAATCATTAAGAAAGGAGAATACGACCTATGTAGCATGAAGATGAGGCAAGATATTGCAATTCTGAGACCATGCTACGTGGAATGTAATTGTCAATGGTAATGAAGTCGTTCGAGAACCTATTGATGTTCTGGACAACCCAAAGCACCTAAAGCGATCTTACCAAGCAACAACAATAAGAAATCAAGAGAGGCTCTCAATATCTTCGTTGTACGCTATTCCGGATGGTCATCTACTTAAGTTCCATGATGCTAAAGATGCAAAGCAACTTTGGGCTGCTCTTAAGACAAGGTTTGGAGGTAATGATGCTTCCAAAAGATGCAAAGAAATATGTTGAAGCAATGAGTTTGAAACATTCACCGTTGGAGAAAGAGAGGCCTTGATGTCGCCTATGATGATTCCAAAATCTTCTCGACATCTTGGAGCTATACAAAGCGAGGTTTCGGTTGAAGATGCTAATCCAAAGTTCTTAAGGAGTTTGCCATCGACATGGCATGTGATTGCTACTATGATCGAGGACAACACGTCTGGATGTTATGGACTTTGATGATCTTTACAATCATCTCGAAGGTGTATGAGCATGAGATGAATGGCCAAACTAGTTCAAAATCTCACAAGATTGCCTTTTGTCATCCGAAAGAGGCAGACTTCACTAAAAATAATCGCTTCTCCACTCAAAGCATCTTGTTGCTCAAAGTCTTGTGCCTATTCTACCCCAACCTTTGCTCAAGAATCCACACCAACACCTACCATCTACTCGGATGAAGTCGTATGCTCTTTCTTTGCACAACAAGCTAATTTACATCACTTATGAAGAAGATCTCTCACAGATTGAAGAGGATGCTCTTGAAGAAATTGATATCGGTGGCAAGTTGCTATGATCACCGCAAGGATCAAGAAGTTTATAAAGATGACGGAAGAGGCATTGACTTCAAACCAAAACAGGGAATCACTTTGACAAATCCAAGATTGAATGCTTCAACCACAAAAGATCGGACATTTTGCAAGGAATGCGGGTTTGCTAAATATCAAGCAAGCAGGATGACGAGAAACCAAAGCTAGAGTTGAAAGAAATTCCTATTACATAAACAAAAGCTTTGGTTGCTCAAGAGAATCTATCGAGGTTGATGGAGTCTTGAGTTTGATGATGAACCAAGAACCCTCTTGTATGGTAGCCGGGAGGATTACGTGGAAGAGTTTGACCGAGCCTGACTTTTGATGAGGAACCGGACATCTTTGCTATGGAGTCTAAAGATGGTTATGGAAGCTTTGGTGAAGCATGGAGTGAAGATGATCCTGTTCTACTTGCTATGGTAGCCACTTCACCAAGCTCACCCCATCTCTCGAGGTATGTTCTAAGTGTCATGACTTTTATCAAAAGTACTTAATAGTTATGTGATGAAAGAGATAATCATAAGGGCTAGGTCCGAGGTAGTGGTTATCAAATTACTTTAGAATCTATGGAAGCCAAAATTATAACACATGAAAATAATGAAATGGATTGGCGAAAAGTATGAACAACAGGATTATCGCTTAAAATTAAGTGAATGGAAGTTAAATTGTAAGATTTAAAATTGAGAACCCGACTAAGGAGAGATGAATTGTTAGCAAAGTTTGTTTGCTTGGAAAGAATCTGGTCTTTCTCATGTCACTTATGTTGAAAAAGAGAAAGGCTTACAATAGGGCCGGACTAGGTTTTGGTATGGATTTCGTTGGCATAGAAGAAAACCCACCTAGTGATAAGGATGACCTTGATTTTGATGATATAACCACTAGTGATGATGAACTTATTAACTATGTTGACACATCTAGTAATGAGGAATCATTTAGTGAACCACCTCTTGAATATAAGAAAGACAAGGGTTATCATGCTGTCCCACATCCCACTGATAGTCATCAACCTATTAGACCTGATGTTTCTCGTGTTGGTGTAGACAACCTAGAGTTTAGAAAGAAGCTTATTGGTCAATCTAGGTGCGAAACCCCAAAAGAAACAGTTGAGACACCTAAGGTAGATGATGCTAAAATCCAAGCAAGACTTTCACCTCAAAGTCTTGCTACACCTCAAAGTATGCTACACCTTCAAAGATTACTTTAAGAAAACTTTTCAAAATAATGCTAAACCTTTTTGGGATAATTTTGGTCAAAACAGTTTTAATCATTCACCTAGAAGTCGGGATAGGTTTGGTAATACACATAGCGTAAGAAATTTTGGGATTACGATCAAAACTATGTTTCGTTTGTTTTAGTCCGATCATTTGATTAAGGACTGTGACTTATTCAGTACCTAAGTAAGTTCAAAGAACAGAATCACAACCAAAATCCAAGGGAGACTAGACCGACTTGGAATCATTCACATAGGGTTAACCATAGAAACTTCTCACCGGACTATAGGTACCCTCACCAGAAGACCTTTTCAAAACCTCCAAGACCTTCAAACACTTTCCAAGGTAATCATTAAGCAAAACATTACTTTCTCAAAGTCTTGGTCAAGATTCACCAAACACCTCTTGGAATAGGAACCTAGGAGATCTAATTACTATCAATCTAGAAGCGTTATAACTCAAGAAGGTAGCTAGATCAAGGGATTCTACACCAGCAGTTAAAACTAAATGGGTTAAGAAGGAAAGTACTGATGAACAAACAATACTTTCAACAAGTACTGGTGAAACAGAGATTTTTGATAAAGATGACTTTGTGAAAAAAGAAAAAGAGATTTTTGTTGAAAAAGAAAGTTTTGCTAAAAATCCACCACAAGTTTTAAAACAAAAGATAATGCTTGATCCTGTCTACAAAAACTGTGAAGATTACATACTCAAGGAATTTGAGTATGTTACTCAACAAGGGGAACACAAGTCAGTAATGGCTTGGGTTCCTAAAAGACACTAACTTTTGTATCTTTGTGTGCAGGGCAACCCAGAAGAAGAGCTTAAAGATCATCTTATTGTGGATAGTGGTTGCTCTGGAAGCATGACAGAGACAAGGAGATTCTGTCAGATTTTAGATCTTATTGTGGAGGAAGAGTTGCATTTGGGAATGATGCTAGTGGAGGAAGAATAACTGGCAAAGGAACCATCAAAGCAGGAAGAATAGATTTTGAGAATGTTAGATATGTGAAGGAGCTCAAGTTCAATCTTTTGTCAGTCTCTCAAATCTGTGACAAAAAGCACCCTGTGTTATTCACTGACACAGAATGTCTGATTCTTTCACCTGACTTTAAGCTTGATGATGATAACTTGGTGATACAAATGGATGTTAAGAGTGCCTTTTTATTTGGCAAGATTACAGAGGAGGTGTATGTTAAACAACCTCCTGGTTTTGAAGATCCTACACATCCAAACAAAGTCTACAAAGTTGTTAAGGCTCTTTATGGCTTACATCAAGCACCTAGAGCTTGGTATGAAAGGCTCTCACCTTCTTATTGCAACATGGTTACGGAGAGGAGCTATTGACAAGACTTTGTTTATCAAGAGACAAGAAGGATATCATGTTGGTTCAAGTATATGTAGATAATATCATATTTGGAGCTACAAAACAATCTATGGTCAAGGAGTTTGAGAAGGCGATGCGAATGAATTTCAAATGAGTTCAATGGGTGAGTTAACTTTCTTTTGGGACTTCAAGTTAAGCGACCAAAGGAGGAAATTTTCATAAGTCAAGACAAGTATGTATCGACATACTTAAGAAGTTCGATTTTGATGCAATGAAGCACATACACACCTATTAAATCTATCAACTCACTGGGAAAGGATGAAGATGGACAACCTGTTGAAGTCAAGTTATACGAGATCAATGATTGGGTGTCTTATGTAGCTCAACGCATCTAGGCACGATATCATGTTTGCTTTGTTTGTTTATGTGCAAGATATCAAGTCTCACCTAAGGTCTCTCATCTGAATGCAGTGAAGAGAATTTTCAGTTATTTGAAACAACAACCTAAGTTAGGGTTGTGGTATCCAAAGGATTCATCTTTTCACTTGGAAGCTTTTTCAGATAGTGATTATGCAGGTGATAACTATGATAGAAGATCAACCACTGGAGGATGCCAATATCTTGGAAGAAGATTAGTCTCGCGGCGTGTAAGAAACAAACAATTGCGAACATCCTCTCATGAAGCGTAATATGTAGCTGCCGCAAGTTGTTGTGGACAAGTTTTGTGGATGCAGAATCAACTATTGGATTATGGGTTCAATTTCAAGAATACTCCTATCAATATTGATAATGAGAGTACCATTTGCATTGTGAAGAATCCAGTTTATCATTCCAAAACCAAGCACATTCAGATTAGGCACCACTTCATCAGAGATTGTTATGAGCATAGGCTCATTAATGTTTTCAAGGTGCATACATATGATAATGTAGTTGATTTACTCACCAAAGGCTTTGATGTTTCAAGATTTAATCACTTGGTGGTGAGTATTGGCATGATTAATTATTGAGCTACATTTAAGGGGAGGATTGGTTAGTTAGTTAGACAGTCCTGCGCTTTGCTTAAGGGGAGGCAATACAATGCCCACATGGAGTGTTTGTCATTATTGAGAAGAAGATGGAAAAGTACTGATGTTTTGTTCTATGAAAGTACTACTTTGAAAGTACTGCTCTGGAAAGTACGGCGCACGTGGAAAGAACTGTTTGTCTTATCAACGTACTGTTCCAACGGTAATATTGAGGGGTAAAATTCAAATAACGGTAACTTTGTTATTATGGGTTGTGATTTTTCAAATCCTACCTATAAATAACTACTCTCCGAATTTCCCTCTCATCTTTATACTTTATAATCTTTTCCATATTTCTCTCTCTCACACACACTTCCGTATTCAAGACTCCATATCATTTTCAATCATCCATGGCAAACCTACACACAGTTTCTAAACACAACATGGTGGCGAATTTAGATAAAACAGAGGCTAATGTCATCTTTCATGACATAATTGATTTCTTAACTGGTTCACCAATCAGTTATGCACTTTTGGTGAAACCTGATATTATTGAGCCCTGGATACAGCCGTTTTGGGCAACTGCAAGGACACATGTGGAGAATGATGAATCTTATATTCAAGCAAAAGTTGCTGGAAGGCTTGTCAAGATTACTGAATCAATAATTTGTGAAGATTTATTGTTTGATGATGTAGAAGGAGCTATTCGGTTTGATAAACAGCTTCTTTAGGATACACTGAGAGATATTGGATATGAAGGGTCTTTGGTTGACACAACAACATTCAACAAACCCTTGTTCAGTCCACATTGGAAGTATTTGGTACATGTTCTTCTTCATTGTATCAGCTCTAAAAGTACTTCTTGGGAGCAATTTGGTTCCAACATTGCATCTGCACTGGTAGGATTGGCTACAAACCGTATGTTCAACTTTTCAAGGCTAATATTAGATGGAATGCTCTCACACATCTCTCATGGATCAAGATGGTTAATGTATCCGAGATTTATTCAAGTCTTCTTGAATAAACAACTTTCGATGTACAAGCCTACAAGTCTTTTACTGTTGTGGTACAACCACCAAGATTTTCACTTTCATGGCTAGGAAGAGTGATTTATTCATCGAAGGAATACTCCATTGACTACTTCAATGATGGAGATTGTTCAAGCTATTAGAGATGAGGTCAAGCTAGTGATGAAAGAGAAGGTACTACTCAAGGTACTACTACTCAAGGTACCGCTTCTAAAGGTACTGCTTCTCAAGATATCTTGCATCACAGTCTTTGCTTCACAAGGTACCGCGCACCTGCAGCTTCTCCCATCTCATCACCCCATACTACTCCTCCTATTGAGACACACGAACACGTTCTCTCATCATCTTCGGAGGAGATAATGCTACTATACCCCACGAAGGTTTAGTGTTAGATAATTATATTCGACAAGGAGTTAGTCGATTGAAGAAATCTTTGAAAAACAGCCACTAAGATTAAGAGGTTGAGGTTTAAGTTTAGAAGATTAAAGAACTTTGTATGGCCATTGGTTAAACATCACCGGTTATGGGTCAAAGCCGAAAAGAAGCGAAGGCCTTCTTCTTGCAAAAGGTTCAACAAAGATCTTACGTCCAATTGGGGAGGAATTTAGAAGATTAGAATTTGAAAGAAGATGTCAATTTCATGAAGAAAGGAGAATGAACCTCTAAATCAAGCACATGTAAATCTTCAAAGTCTTGAGCACGAAGGAACTGGTGTTAAAATTACCGATGATCAAGGTGCTGGCATCAAAGTCTTGGCTTTCAAGGAACATCTCGACAAGAATTAATTACACCAAGGGTGTTAGATTTTGAAGAAGAAGTCGGTCCTTCAACAATTCCACAAGAAGAAGAAGAAGCTGATACTCTCAAACCAATACACACTGCAAGTGATGATGAAACAATTGCTGAAATATTGCATGATTTATCAAAACCAAGGGGTGTTAGCATTTCTGGTGTAACTGAAGAAACAAGCACTAATGAGATTTGGAAAAATCAAGAAGATTGGGAGATTATCAGCTGGAGATTCTTTGAAGAATCTGGAGTACATGTTCTAGAGTTAGAAGATGGGACTATGATTCACATGCTAGCAGATAGAAGATATCCGCTTACATCGGATCTCATGAGGAGAATGCTAGAGCATGGAATGGAAGTTGAAGAAGATAATGAAACCGCACTTCGGTCATCAAATTGTTTATCGGATGGACGACTATGGTGATGATGATGAATAAGCGGTATGAATCTTTATTGAATAAATTATTTTTGAAGTATCGATGCTTTATTCAAAATACTGGCGATTAACCAATACTTTCATTAAAGTACGCTTGCGCTTTAAACCGATTAATGATTTTAAAAGGAAAACTTTTGTTAAGTGATAAATATTTTGAAACAGAGGTTAAAAGTAATAAATGGTTTTGAGATGGTAACAACAATAGGTTATCAATCCACCATGGTTACAAAAGGATTGGCTAATCCATGAGCAAGCGGCTCGGTAAAGATATCTCAAATCCGCTTTATAGTTGACAACTTGCTAATAAGTTGTATGGTAATCAACTCACCATATCGAGAAATGTGAAGAGTTGGCTAGCCCACAAGAAAATGGCTTGTGGTAAAGGTCAGGAAAACCATTATATGGTAATTAGTTCACCATGATTGAAAGAACTAACTAGTCCAAAAGGGTACAACTTTTGGTAAAGACAAATCAAATCATTGATAGTCGATGATTTGCTTAAAATCATATGGTTATCAATGTACCATGATCTTACACATTAAAACATTTGGCTACTCCGAGTTAATGGCTTTGGTAAAAGACATCAAACCCATTAAATTTTCAATGATTCACCTCTCACGTGAGTTTACACACCGTAAGTGATGAGAATAGTGAAACTTAAACTGAATTAATGTACAAATTGTTTTATGTTCTTTGAAAAGATGGAGCTTCTTTGAATGTTCTTTGAAAAGAGATTCTTGATCAAAGATGTCAGTAAAGAATAATTTCTAAAGAATACTTTGATAATGATGATATAAGCACGAGAATATAAAGATACAATCCAAAGACAAAGACACAATTATTTCTTGAAGATGGAGTCATAAAGATAAGTCTACAAAAGAACTTGAAGTCAAGCAAGTAGAATTCAAGTTAGGGAGGATTGTTGGGATATGAAAGCATCAAGATTGACAAAATCTTGAAGAAGTCAAAATCTTGCTAAAGAAAAGTCAAAATCTTCTTTGTCAAAGTCAAAATCTTTAAAGCTAAAGAACTGCTATATTCGTTTATGGAAAGCTTTGTTATTCTAGAATATTCTTTGTTTAGATTACTTGTCGTACAAGGATACAAATTGTAAACCGACTAGGGTTATCCTTAAGCCTATAAAAGGATCGCTAGATTGGCATTAGAGATATATGTTTTAGAATCCTAAAGTACGATTATTATTAGAGTTTTAGAGTTGTTAAAAGAATCTGCATAACAAGCAGATTTAGAGTTATTAATAATATTGTTAAAGTTAAATCTTCTTAGCTTTGTTAAGTAAATTCCGCGTACTTAATAGAGATTACTCGGTGTTTCATTGTTAATAACTTAGGATTTATCCGAAGTTATTAAACCCTTAACAAGCTATATAAGTTAGTTTGGTTAGAGTACATAGATCCAACATCATTTGATGTTGTGTGTCTTTCCTAAGACACTTACCGGTCAATCAAATCGCTGGGATAAGACCGTATCTGGCGGAATTGTCACTACGTAGGCCGATCTTAAGGCTAAATTTTTGGAGAAGTATTATTCACCTTTAAAGATTGCAAAGAAGATACAAGAGATCAACAACTTAAAGCAAGAACCAGATGAAACCTTTTGCTGGGTATGAAACAGGTTTACTAACTTGCTCTTGAAATGTTGATAATGATTTAAAACGTGCACTTTTAGGGGGTCATTTAGCCCTAATTCGACACATTTTATATCCGTTACTGCTTAAAATCATTCCTTTTCACTTTTTAGGTCTTTTGGAAGCAAAATGCTGGAATGAAGCATATTTGGACGAAAAGGAGCGAAAACATGAAGAAAATGGCAAAGTCAAGATCGAAGACACTCAAGCATGTTCAGCAACACACGGCGTCCCATCCAAAGGACGCGCCGTCCCTATGAAGACTTGATCAAAAGTGCACGCGACAACTCGCCTAAATTTACGGTGCTAAAGCGACGGCGTCACGCCTTATTGTGGGCGGCGCCACTCGCGCTTCCGCCCGGGCGCCTAGATCCAACTCGGGCGACTTCACGGAAAGAGGCGGCGTCACGATTCCTACCGACGGCGACACGAAGGCGTCGCTAGCAAAAGGCGACGTCGTCGCTGTTAGTACAATTTGTGCGATGGGTGACAACAAATATGAATATAGCTTATCAGACTGGGCCAACAGGCTTCTAATGAGTTGGTCTTGTACTAATTCAAGTAGTTTGAATGAGATCCCTGCACAAGAAAGGTAAACCGTTCGTCTTATCGTGGGGACGGACCCCACGATTAGACTCTGGCGTGAGAGTAAATACACATTCTTGAGAGGGAAAGTAAGAGTATGTGTGTGTAATTATGAGAGAGAAATTCATACCTTGTATGGGGATTAGAGCCCCTTTTATAGGCTAGGTTTACCGCTAGGGTTCCCTAGATTCTCGCATGTAGTAGTTAGTCATCAGAGCTGGACCCTTGGCGGACAAGGGTTCCGTGTTAATTGCGGACGCGGACATAAGAGGTCTAACGGTTGAGGGTTCAACCCGTTATGTATCTTGCGCGCATCTCAAGGTCTGGACCATAGCCAATTTAGTCATTGGGCTTACTGTAGGCCCAGGGTTTGTAATCATTGGGCCTGAGCCCAGTGTATGTATAGTGTGTATTGGGCCTAGTAGGCATGTTATACATATTATACATCATCAAGTCCCCCTAGTCTAGTATGTTCACTGCGTGCGGATATTGTCGCGTGCGGTGGATGTCACTAGACTTGAGTTTGACTAAGTGTTTTGTTGTCCCGTACCTTTTTCTTTTTTGTTTGAGAGTTGCTACGTCACCCAGTCCGCCTAGTCTAGTATACTTATTGCATGCGATATTGTCGCGCGCGGTAGGTATTGCTAGACTCACCGGACGTTTATTTCCCACGCTTTTCACGCACCTTTTTCTTTCTTTGGGAGCGTTTAGCGCGACGTGGGCGCTTGGGGCTTTCGTTTTACGCTTTGATTTGACCCTCGCTCCACGCCGCCTCTTTTTTATTTTTCATCTTGGCCGATCATTCCATCTTTCTTTAGCGCGTGTCATCATCTAGTTTTAGGTTTTCCTTCATTATAAATACTGCTCCCATTTTTACCATCGCCGTTTCCTTGTATCTTTTGAGAAAAGAAAAAAGTAAAAAAATTTCTTCATCCGTCCTTCCTTGATCCCCTCGCTATGGCTTTGATTGTTGATATAAAATGTAGTACTCCTCCAGGGACGTTTGGTTCCTTCCTTACGACTTACCATATTCCATCGGAGGTTCATCCGGAGCTTCCTGATCACAAGTGTACGATGCATGAGTGCCCTTCTGGGAAGATTGGCTCATATTTCCTTTACTAATGATTTTTCTAGTTTATTTTATGTTCCTATGCAGGTAAAATAGTCTGTGCGTAAGGAAGAAGAGGGGAGCAGTGCGTATGAGTTACCAAAATCAAATCCAGTGGTCAAACCGTATCGATCACCCGTACCTTTCCATAGTCTATGGGGTCATAAAGTGGAGTGTGATACATAGGTTTAGGGTCTAGTGCGAAGGATTGAGTAGCAATTGACCAATCTTTGGAGAACATACAAATTCCTTCACATGGTATATGAAGGATTTGTGCGAATGTGTTGAGGGGTAAGGTTATGCTTTGGTTGTTTATAATAAAAGCTGTTGGAACCACTCCTAAACTAGATTTCAAGTGTTAGTAATTAATAAGTAATAGTTAGCTTAATATGGCTTTTATGTTAGTAATCATGCCAAGGCTTATGTAGAAAGCCCATGAGCCTTAGCCCAAGCCCATAAAGGAAAGGAAGGGAACTTGCATGTTGCCCTAGTTCCTTCCTATAAATAATGCTTGTAAACCCTCACTTGAGGGTTGGTTGTTCAATTCACACATTTCACCTTTACGCATAACTCTTCTTTATTTCATATCGTGTGTGTTTGGTATTGTTCATCCGATCACTTCTCTTCTATTTCTTCTATTGATGCTTGTGTTATGAATATGGGAACCTAACAATGGTATCAGAGCCAAATAGTTGGGTGAAACGATTTTGTTTTGAAGGCTGTTTTCGTACGCGTAAGGTTTCACGTTTTCAATCTTTCAAACGCAAAAAGCTTTCGTTTTTTACACTTTAAAATTCAAGATTCTTGTACTTTAAAGGTTATTTGATGTTAAAGTTTAAGTTTTTGGCAGAAAGTTTGAAACTTTACGTGTGTAGAATCGTTTTTTAGCTTGATTTCATTCGTGTACTTCTTTCTACTCGTAAGGTGAAAAAGAGTTTTGGGTCATCAAGTTTTAAACTTTCTTGTTATTTTGGTGATATTGAAGCTATTTCATCATAAAATCAAGTTTCTAAACACTTTTGGGCATAAAATCATTTTTGGTACTTTCTACTGTAGTTTAAACCCTAAACTTACGCATAAGAAATCCGTGGTTTGATCTTGATTTTCTTGGTTTACTCGGTTTTTTTCTTGGATAAGCTCGAAACACTTCGACTTTGGATATCGTTTACATTGTGATAGTGTAAAGGATTTTTAGGCAAAACCTAATTTTACGCATAAGCTTAAACTTACGCGTAGAACTCTTTACGCCTAAGATTTTTCTTACGCCTAAGCCTTGTCTTACGCATAAGCTAATCCTACGCATAAGTTTTCTACGTCTAACTTTCAGTTTACGCCTAATTTTAGTGTTTCTCAATTCTTACGCGTAAGCTATTTTTACGCGTAAGTCTCATTGTTACGTGTAAGGTGGTGCTTTTATGCGTAAGCTCTTTCTACGCGTAATCTCTTTCTACGCGTAAGCTCTTTCTCTGCTGTAAGCTACTTGTCACGCATAAGTCGGTTTTCTCGCCTAAGCACTTCTTCAACAAACAACAAGTTTCATTCGACTACAAAGATCCATCAACAACACAAGTTATCAAAAAAAAAAAAAAAATTCAATTTTTTATGGAAAATTTGAGTAAAATTTAATTTTTAGGGAGACTAAGCGTTCAATTTTACTCGAGATTCAAATTTTGGTTTAATCATGAAAATTTTGGTCAAAATTCAAATTTTGGGCCCAAATTGAATCTTCGGGTCAAATTTAGCGTCAAAATTGTCATAACTCAAATTTTTCTTACAACATTATAATTGAATTTAATGTGAATTTCAAATTTTGAGAGTCAAAATTTTTCAAAATTATTTTTTGGAGGTAAATTGCAATTCACTATATCGACCTTTTGTGTGCTATATCGACTTCGCACCTTTTCTCTTTGATTCTTCTGCAGGAGAGAGAGAGAGAGTGTTTAAATCAATGTATTCTGATAAAGCATTTGTGGAATTGGAAGAAGGATTTATTGTTACGAAAGAGAGGTGAACTCAATAATTAACAATTCCAAGCGTCGACATCATCAAATTCCGAAATCCGCATCGTGCAAGGTGAAAGAGTTGATGTACATGAAAGGAATGCTCAAATGGACATTGAGAATGTTGTGATTACTGCATCTGTAGCATTGGAAAAGCAGGATGACAACAACAGATCTGGAGAAGATATCATACTTAACTATGACACCGAGCCCAACTTTGACGAAGAACAAATGATTGAGGACGATATCTTACCCATCTATGACACAGAGCCAAACTTTGACAAAGAACAAATGGTTGAGGTACTATCTCATCGTTGATCATATTCTCGATCGAAATGCGACACAACATCTTGAACAACTGAATTCGAAATGAAGGAACAGTTGACCGGTGTGTTGCACAATGTCGAATAACTATCTTATGTCCGAGCCCTTACTTGTTAACAATTCAACTGAACGTCAAATCAAACTCTTGAATATGAAAACATTCTTCTCAAAAAGACCATTTCGGGTTTCAAAAGATTTTCAAAACTTGAGGCTCATTGCATCTCTCTGAACTTAAAGCGCAAAACAATGTTTTAAACTCGAGCCAAAAAGTAAATCTTTGAATGAACAAAGTAATCGTGTGGATACATTAGTTAATGAAAATGAGCACTTAAAGGCTCAAATTCAAGCAAAGGGGCTTGCACATGTTGCTTTACTAAACAAACTGAGAAGATTAACTGGCAAGAGTGTGGATACTAAGTTTACAAAACCAACAATCTTGGGGAAATCGTCTCTTCAACCAATCGAAAATCAATCAAGAGTTAGACAACCAACGCTTTTAAATCTGAGCGATCAAAATCTTCAAAACCACGGTTTGCCTCCCAAGTTGTTGAGAATAATCATTTGACAAAACCAACACTCCACATTTCGGGCCAAAGCATAATGCTTCATTTACATTAAACATGTTTATGTTAAACCTATTTACGATATACATTTTTCATTAAACCTCAATATGTGGTCTTACGGCGGTCTAGGATTAGTTCGAAAACAATGTCTAAACCAAGCATCAAAATTCAAAATTCATATGATACAAAGGACTTGCACAAGAACTATGATCTAGAAAGGCTAGGAAAAGGGCACTACTCAAAAGGATGGAATCTTAGGTTCACGACCTAGTGTGATGCCTTCTAGTGTGTTGCATAACACCGCTTGTAGTAAAAACCAAAACCTAAGTTTACTCAACAAATTGTTAGAAATAAACCCGTTGATCTAAGCGTAAAATTTCGAAAACCGATAGGTGGATCAATATAGGACGATACTCTTCCCAAAAGAAGTTTCAACATCCCTAGATCTAACCTTAGATGGATTCCAACGGGTAGAGTTTTCAACAATGTTGGTCTTAGGTGGATTCCTACGGGCAAGATACTAAGTAGTTGCATCAACACAAGTGTGAAACCCACAACATCCATCCACGAGGTAGGAAAGGAACTTATCAAAATAGCATGTTCGGTATCAAGAAGATAATTGACACTACATCTTTATGCCTCTAACATCCGGAACCCGTTACACTTGGGGATCCATGTTTCTTCTTTCTTGTCCCTCCTATTTTTTCTATGCAGGTACAACAACATTGGCTCCCACTTGTCTGACAACAGAGGACCCGTTTCTCACCGTCAAAAATATAATGGTCCATCACCGCCTCCATTGTACTTAATCGTCAAGAATTGGAAACATTGCTTGCTCCTCCGGTTAAAGATTACGCCCAAAGTCGTGCTTGGATGTATTGAATGTTTCATTGCACAACCCGATAACACTCTAATTTCGGATACACAGAATCTACAACAACAACGTTGTTGTAATCGCACCTCCTATCGAATCTTCGATAATGAAGATCAAACCGCTTCTAACAACAATGACACAAATGATGGTCAACATAATGAATGAGAAGTTTTATCGCAGTTGATTCTCTCGAGATATTTATTGTACTTCACACTTGTTCGATTGCTTGGACATACATGGTTTCATTGTCTCTCATACATGGTTTCATTGTCTTGCTTCATCATCAACATCGTGGTGTATGATTCGATTCATTGAAAACATCGAGGGGAGAGAGTGTAGGTGGTCATTGCTTCCTTATTTTTCCACATACTTCCTTGTGAAAAACCAATGCCTTCTTGAATTTCTTTAATTAGGGGGAAGAAATAAGACGATATGTGGCTCAAACTTCTCACTTTGGATTTATCGTCTCGATTTCACGGGTGATCTTGTGTGAAGTTACCCAAATATGATGTTATGATGCCTCACACACGGTCTTGGTATCGAGTTATTGCATATTCACAGGTGATTAGTATTCCGAAAGACCACAACATTCAGGGGAAAGTCATTTCATTTCATCTTTCGTGGTTTGTTTGGTGTGATGCGTCTACATACGTGAGAAGATCTTGTTGATTTCTGGCATGTTACCCTCGAACTGATTTTCCGCAATAAGTCGGTTACATTATGTGGTTTCTTGCTCATCTACAAATTCCACGACATCTTGAAACCTTCAAAAGTTAGTGGAAATGTAGACTTCATCAAAGTTTTAAATCTGCTAAAGACGGTTGTCATTGGGGAAAGTCGATTCAAACTTCTTCATAATGGCTTACGAACATAACGACTTGGAACCCACACAACCGCTTAAACTTCCTCTAACCCCATCGGAATGAACCAAGCCCCCACTCACTCGTTAACAAATGGAAAAGCTAATTGCTCCGTTGTTTAGTGATGACATTGATGAGCGTGCTCGGTGTATCCGATGTTTCATTGCTCAACTGAACATATTCCTATACGATACACTGCTACAACAACTCTTGTTGAAGAAGCACCACCGATTGACTCTACAACAACAGTTGAACAAGCGCTTCAACGACGAACCAACAAATGATGTTCTATACAATGAAGTACCCCACTGCAGATTTTGATCCAAATCGTTCTTTAACCCGTTTGCTAACGAAGCTGCTGCACTGATGTTACGGAATCATCTACAAGCCATTTGAATCCTCAAATCGCACAATGTATACCAACATCAACCCTTGACACATCGTTGGACAAAAGACCATCCTCTTGAGAACATTATTGGTAACCCGAATCAACCAATCGTAACAAGACAACGTCTTCACGAGATGGTGAACATTGCATTTATGCACTCACCGTCTGCCAACTGAGCCTAAAAACATTAAAGATGCAATGACAAAAGACAAGCTGGATTGAATCTATGCAAGAAGAACTCAACCAATTCAAACGTCTTGAAGTATGGGAACTGTTTGAAAGACCAACAGGGTCTCGTCATTGGTCTTAAATGGATTGGAAGAACAAATTGGATCTTTGAAGGAAGCGTAATCGAAACAAGTCACGCCCGGTGGCTAAGGGTTATCGACGAGGAAGAGGTATTGACTTTGAAGAATCATTCGCTCCGGTTTCTCGTCTTGAGGTCGTTCGGATCTTCCTCACGTTCGCGGCTCATATGAATATAATGGTCTTTCGATGGACGTCAAAGCGCTTTTGAATGGTCAACCGAAAAAACGGTTTATGTCGACCACCGAAGGATTCGTTGATCCCGAGTTCTGAACCATGTCTACAAACTGAACAAAGCTCTGTATGGACTCAAACAAGCTCCTCGGGCGTGGTACGATAAGTTATCATCCTTCCTCATTGCCAATAATTTTACCAAAGGTTCGGTTGACCCAACTCTTTTCATACAATATCATGGGGCACACATCTTAATTGTTCAAATTCACGTGGATGACATCATTTTTGGGTCAACACATAAAAAGTACTCCATCGCTTTTGCAAAACTAATAAAGAAACATTTTGAAATGTCCATGATGGGTGAACTTCGTTCTTTCTAGGACCGCAAGTTCATCAATCACCCGTGGTATTTTCTTGAGTCGGTCCAAATATGCCCTTGAACTTTAACAAATTTGGAATGCAAAACTGTGACACCTATGCCACACCAATGGCTCACACCAAGAAGCTAGACGTTGATTTACATGGGAAATTGGTGGACCCTACCAAATACCGTAGTATTATTGGGTCTCATGTATCTAACGACTAGCAGGCCTAATATTGTTTTCTGTGTATATCTTTGCTCCGTTATCGATCGAGACCAATCGAAACCCACCTCTCTCGAGGCTAAAAGAATCCTCCGATACATCAAGGAACCATTAACTGGGGATCCGTATCCGAAGGATTACGGTTTGAACTAATAGCTTTTCGAGGCGATCACGCAGGATGCTTAGATTCACGGAAAAGTACTTGAGAGCATTACAATTTCTTGGTGCTAAACTAGTATCATGGCAATCGAAGAAGCGAGGATTGTACATCGTTGTCTTCAACCGAAGCATAATATGTAGCCATGTCGGCGTGTTATGCTCAAGTCATTTGGATGAGAACACAACTCAAAGACTATGGTTACGTGTTGATGAGAATCACGATGTCTGCGACAATCGAAGTGCTATTGCGATCTCGTGCAACACTGCTCAACATTCAAAATCAAAGCACATCGATCTTGATATCATTTCATCAAGGAGCACGTGGAGCAGTCTTGTTGAATTATACTTTGTGGGTATTGGATATCAATTGGCGGACCTCCTCACCAAAGCCTTAGCTCCCTGCTAGGTTTAATGAGTTGGTCCACCGGTTGGTATCGCGGTGTTTGACTCGGAGGAACTGGATGAACTTTTAAAACATTCTTAAAACCAATCAAACACCAAAACCTCTTTTGTAAATATTTTCAAAACAAAATACAAAATATAAAATCGTAAAATCTCAAAATATTCTTCTATCTAAATTCTTTCAAACATCGCAAGTACAAATCTTGATCAACACTTTTTCTATCAAATCTTTCACTATTTTTCCCGAACAAGTGTTGAGGGGAGAAAGTAAATATTTTCAGCTTCATAAAACCTTGTACTTCCATGTTTTAAAAATATGTTGTTTCTTCCAAAATGGTGGATCGTTTCTTGTCAAATACTCTCCTCGTACTCAAATGTCTTCCAAATTCATTATTTCAAAAGTCGGGGAGTATCGTTAAGTTTCTTGCCTTATATGTGTTTTGTCTATCCTAAACGGAAGTTAAAGGATCTTGGTTGGAACCTCTTTAAGGTTAAGGACTGAATGTGTCAACTTGGCAAATTAATTTTAACAAAATCATTTACTCCTAAACAACCAAGATCAAACGCCCTAATCAAATCTTCTAAATCCGTTCAAAACTGTTCATAATCAGAAGTTCTAAATTGTTTTGATCAAGATTCTAAACAAGGATTTCAAAATCTTTCAAATCCAACGGTTAAAACTCTTTAAAGCGATTTTGGAAAATTGTTCACTCGAGCAATTGGGTGTTTATGCATAACGTGTTTGGATTAAAATGAGTTGTGTTAAAACCTCTCTTAGTGTCTATTAAACTTGTTTCAATCATCCAAAACCATCACGAATCTTAAATTTCATTAATTTGAATTCTAGGGTTCTTGCGCTCATCTAGGGTTTTTCTATTCGTGACATGTTATTAGGTAGTCAAGAAAGTGTTAGAATAAGTTTATATGCATGTTTTGAACCTTTAAATTAGCCCGAAACATCTAAAGTGTATGAATTTAAGTTTTAGGTCTTTTAAGGTTCATCTCCATAAATCTTCCGATTACGTGGTGGAAATGTGTTAAATCTTGTTCCATTGCACTCATATGACATCTAGGACACTCGAAACATTCTTGTTTGATTTGTGTAGCTATATCCCTTACACGTAGATTAAGGGCTTAGGGTTTAAGTAATTTTACGCCTAAGTCTTTACGTGTGTGTCGATATGTTCTTATGCTTGTTTTGTGATCTAAAGATGTTTGGAATTAACTAAAATCAAGTTTTCATGTTTATAGTTAACGTGTTAATTATTCGTAATGTCGAATCTTGGTGTTCAAACCGTTACGCTTAAAGAATACTTTTATGCGTGAGGTAACGCCTAAGAGAAATCTTCGCATAACTCTTACGCATAAGAGGTCTACGATGGATTACGTGTATCTTGGAAAGATATTCAGTAAACAAGGCTTACTACGCGATAAGCTTTACTCTTCTGAGTAAATTTACGCGTAACATCTTGCTTATTCCTACGCGTAAGCCTAATGCCTTTGAACTTGTCTTACGCGTAAGAAACTCTTACGCATAAGCTTGGTCTTACGCTTTAGCTTACTCCTACGCATAAGTTCCTTTCTTACGCATAAGGATCCTTGTTACTCATAACCCACTTATTCACTACATTTTGGCCTATTACGCATATGTTACTTGTTAAATGGTGCGATAAGTCACAAATACGATGTTTCGTATAAAGCTTACAAAAGTTAATATGTTGTGTGTTAAGTGAAAATTGGACTTTGAAATTTCAAAATTAACATGTCACTACTACAAAAAAGCACATAAACATCCCCTAATAGAAACCGGTTATATAAAAACCAGTTTCTATTGTAAAAAATAAGGGGTATGGAAAATTTTAAAAACCGGTTGTCATAGAATAACCGGTCTCTTTATTATAAAAATGAAGAAGAACTGGTTCTACAAAGAAGACCGGTCTTAGAAAAGTAGTAAAGACACCGGGTTTTTAAAAAAAACTGGTTTTAATTGTATTTCACTTATAGAGACCGGTTATTTACGAAAAAACCGGTGTTAATGATCTTATTAAGTTTTGAATCTGCTCCAACGGTGCATATCTTCATTTTCGGATATTTTCAACCAATTACTCTTTAAAAGGATTGAGATGCCCACTAATGCTTTAAAAAAACATTAAACACACCATAAATGCTTTCAAAAAGTGCTAGAGAAATTCAAGATTTTATAATATTCATCTATATTAAGGTAACAATGCATCATTATATTGTAACTTATATCTTTTTTGTCACATATTTGAATGTGCTTGAATCATTGCTTTGACAATTTATGTTTTTTTTTTAATATCTATATGCAGTCACGTTAAAGATTTTGCTTTGTATCGATCATACGAAATACGTGGTACATTGGTAGCTAAACCCATATTCATCCATTGAAGTAAGGTATTTCGTTAAAAGCATTCTATTACAGTAGAAATTTACATTGTTTAACATCCATATAAATTTATAATCAATAAAATAAGCTTATAATCCACAAAATAAGATTCTAATCCACAAAATAACCTTCTGGAATTCTTTGATCTTCAATACTAAAAGTTTTCATCTTCATTGAAATCTCTTTTAAAGTTGTACCCTCATCTTCACTCGAATCTACATGAAAGTGCATAGTTAGCTAAGGCTAGCAGTCAACTCACTGTCAGCTTTGTCTCTTCTCCTCCACAGTTCCTGAACAACATCTTCAAGGTCCCTAACCTTGTAGCATTCTCCACAGCATGTGGCACATCTGTCTGCAGGTTATTATCCACTTGAAATTGCATACATTTTTCATCACTAATTCCATCACAGTGACAATGCACCCAGCGCTGAAAACATCACACCAGACCATGGGTGTTGATTCAGAGTCTCTATAGACCTTTAGACAAACAGGACATTAACTTCCTTTAACAAACAATCTCCCACAAGCATCACAGCAAGTATACCCTGACACTTAAACCATTGCCCGAAACTGTTGATGCACAGCTGTGACACTTTGTATGCTTAGGACACAGATAAGGTCCACTACTAACATTCTTGTGTGCCGGTTGTTGATAGTAACGGTGATAGGCATCATCACACCTTTTGCAAAACATAAGCTTGTTTGGGTCACCATTTTCTCGGCATACCTCACATGAACGACATGAAGGGCAAGTCCAAGTACTCCAGTGAAACAGATCTCTATTCTGCGCCCAAGACTAAACACAACTACTGTGATATTTTTTGCTACAACTTTAGCATGATAGCATCTTATTGGCTCTCCCACTTCCTTCATTTTCAGCAGAAAAGCACAGGCGGCACATAACTTTAGCATTAGAAAGTCCTTGCTCATCTCCAACTTCAGTGAATCCCAATTGAAGTGATCAAATCTTGCCCAGGATGTAAGTTTGCTGCATCAGACCTTGGAGAACTAGTTACATTTTTGTTTCTGGCACCCAAGTGTATCACAAGCTTCGGTCCCATGGTGTTTATGGACTTATCAGCACTTTTACCCGTTCGCTCCATGGTGTCAACTCCATGTGACCTTCTATTGTTCATCTTGTCTCTTGATAGTCTATCTGCTTTAACAAGCGAGTTCTTATGATGCCTTGCCGATTACTTGACCACACCACGTCATTCAAACTTCCAAAGAACTTCAAACTCAGACTTCTAGAAGGCGTAAGTCTACATCCTTGAATTTATCGTCCGCGATGAATCCAAATGATTGAGCATCGGTATGACTTTTGATCGATGGTTCGGCTCTACCAAATGAAAGTGCATTATATCCCTTTACCTAAAAAAAAGTGCATAGTTAGCTGCAACTGACATGGTGCATAAACATTTGTTACCAAGCTGACGATACCAAAAACATATTAGGGGCATATATGTCATTACACATTGAGAATAAAAAGTTCGTGGAGAAGTTATACATATTTCATTTTTTTCGCTGACGATGTTGATTTAAAACATTGAAAATATAGACAAGATCCACACTTGGTTAATTTTGGAGGATAAACATCATAATCATAAAATAAAAATAACTTACCGCCTGTAGAAAGCTGAAGTTTCATCTTTGCTTTAACCCTTTAAGTCGGTGTCCGTATACAACACAAAACATGACTATGTTAAGCCTGTACACAACACCAAACATAACATCTGTTAGCTATCTAAGAAAATAAAACTAGCAAATACAACAAATATATGATGGGTACTTGTGTACTACATAAGTACATCCTATTTATTTATTGATAGTGTAACCTAACCACAAACCGATGCTTAAGGATATCAGAGGGAAATTATAGTTCTACAGGATCTTGGATCCCTTAGAGCATTCTACATCACCACAAAGAACCTGATTACTCATGGTCCAAGTAATGTGCCCATAATAAAGTTGTTAAATCTTAAGTCATGTCAAATACATATTCAATTGAAAGGGGGACAGGCTAAATGGGTCAAATGGGTAACAAACTGAAATCCCCCGTAACTTATTTTGAACGATCACTACCTCACCATATCATTTTATCCAAGATTCATGTTAGTAATGTAAAAACAATATTTCTTCTGTAACCATATATAAAACATTGTTTGATTATCTAAAATTTTTAAAAATGGACAAAAAGTGATTACAGGACAACCCAACTTAACTAATACTCATACTGACTTGTATCAATCCTATCCATTTTGGCTTGTTACCCAACCCACCCATGTTGCCAGTCTGCCACCTCAGCATGAGACTAGCCAACTTCAACCTGTCTTAATGAGTTCCCCAAAGTTATTAGACAGAATGTATTTCACCATATGACATTATCCTCTATATATCTAATCCTTTATTTACAACAGGTCAATAAACTGTTTTTGCCATATGAAAGTGATTGGTGTACTAGTTTGATAACTTTTCACAATTATCATAATTTTTACGTGGACCCAACAACAAGATAGAGCTTATTATAACGCTAGTATCAAAACACACGAAAAAAAAAAAAAAAAAAAAGCGAATTACCTCATGCATATTGCATCACCATGCTTCCCTTCTTCAACTTACTCGGCATCATCCTCTTCTTCTTCCACGTCTAGTTCATCTTGTTCTTCTTATTCCTGTCTCTCATTACCCACCCAATCCCTTTTATCAACACCTAATCTTTTTTGCTCCATCCTAATCTTCTCCATTAAAAGTGCTTCTTCAGCCCTCCTTAACGACGTCAAAATAATTTCCCATCATACATCAACTTATCCATGAATGTCCTGCGATTCTTAACTTTGCTGATCTAAACTTCAGATCCTCAAATGTTGGATTAATCACACTCTGTAGATGACTTAGATGTCAATTGATTTCATAATCATCACTTAACATATCAAATTCTTTAAGCTCGTCCAATGTTAGTAGTGACCCGTAGCGCTCTGGATTGGATGATTAACATATATCAATGCAAGATAATAACAGTTTGAGCATAGGTCAATTAACAAAAACTAACATACTTTCAAGCACATACGAGTAAGGCTGCTCACAAGTGCTTAGTATATACGTATCACCTTCCCTAATCGGAACCCAAACTTGAGCCAAAATGCCAGCTCCAGACGAGTCTTTGAACAAAGACAACGCTTTCAACATCTTTTCAGCAAGCGGTTGTGATTGTAGCGACCTATGGATGATACGGTTCCATTCTCCGGACGTTTTTACGCTGACAAGAACCGCCATTTTCATCATTAGAATTCACCGGTAAACCAAATTCTCCACCATTGATCGAATTTTGCACCACTTCAGTACCTATAAACCCGCTCTTAACTTGTCCAAGGAAGTTCGATAATTCATAGGACGAATAACCACTGTCGATGCAAAAGACGCTAACATCGATCAGGTGCGAGGGGCTAGTACACCATCCAAAGATAAGTATCAAAATTCATAAGCTCGAAAACGATTAAATGGATCCTCTCGCATGCGAAACCATCCATAGACACCGAGTTATCCATCCGAGCTCGTAGTGGCGCCCAAGCCTATCGGCTTATCTTTTGGTGGGGAAGGATATCCCATTTAGAGATTTTTCCCCAATTATAACATCAATATTTTTTTTACCTCAATCTCACCAAGCCCAAATCTGTGTCAGAAACTCAATATCAAATGCTAATATGCACACAAACTAGATAGCAATAATAATTGCTTACAAATCGCCAACAAACTAGACTGACTCCACCTTTTATTTATTTTTGGTATAAACCGTAACATAAATAATTTAATCTTACCGCAAAGCCCTAATCTATTAGACGATAAAAATAAACTTAATACTAATTTGGGCACACAATAAGTAACAAAATCAAGCACTAGTCTGTGTGTAAACTAAATAACAACTACAACAGTAAATAACAAATTGTCAATAATCACCAATTAACTAGACTTCCTTCCTCTGTTTATTTCATTTTTGTATCAATTACAAAATTAAATACCTATCTCAATTGCACCAATACCTAATATGTGTCCTAAACTTAAACTCACATATTAATTTATGCATAAACTTACAAACAACAACCACAATAACAATCACCAACATACCAAACTGACTTTATCTTCTATCCATTTTCGCTATCAATCACCCAAACCGGGTAAAGTCCTCCCCTTTTCAGGAAGGTTGGTGTGACCATAACGTTTTTTTGATTTTGCACTAGGCGGGAATTGAACTTGAGACCTCTCGCATTTTTGTAACAATAGTCACAACCTGTTGACCAAAACCTTAATAGTACTATCTTCGTTTCACAAAGCCTTAATCCATGTCATTAACTCAAAACCTTACAGGGTGAGGGGATTTTTGTTATTGTCCACTAATTTTATTCCATTCATATGTCTATCTTTATCTACCAATAAACATGTGTTAATGGCTAATTCCATTCGATCGTAATATAGAAACATGACAATGCAATCGTAATGACCAATTCCATTACTATGTTCATTCCATTACATCATCCATTTCATTACATAATCATTTCATTTTGGCCAACCAAATGAACCCTTATGCTTGTTTTCTCGTTAAGTCATTAATCGGTGCCAAAGACACATGCGTCGTGACATAAAGTTACCATCACATGCCTTCATCACATCAAAGTTCAAAATCCTTAAATCTAATTCTAGCAACCTTACATATATCTCACAAGAACATCATGTCGTTCACTAGAACCACACACTTTAATTACGATTACTCGCCTTAATTGTTTAGTCCTACAAACAAGTCAATCAACAGCTTCACACATTCACCTCATACAAACTATGCCAAATCATTCATATATTATGCTAGAGAATTTAGATTTTCACATAGATTTGTACAACTGATTTCATAATCGTCACTTAACATATCAAATTCTAATAGTTATTTGCAATATCAAAAGCGATAAATATTAACACTCTTAGTGGGGATTTTGATCGAACACCTTGTGTTAAACAAGAAAAGTCAAAACATATTATCGAATACCAACAACAAAGCTAAATATTACACAATTATTAACCATACTAGACTGATATAACACATATTTTGGAAGTTAAAATTCTAAATTTTGATGTAAACATTCAATAATGTTACCTTTGGAAAGTGCGAGTACATTCAGGCAAACGAGGGTTGTGAATTGGAGAGATTTCAATAGAACAAATTGATTAGGAGGAGTATCAGGAGTGAAAGTAACACTACAGGAGGGAATTCAAAGTTTTCATTTGAATGTTAGAATGAAAAATGGCGCTTCAATTTTAGGATGGGGAGTTTTTGGGGGTTAAAGTCTTAAAGACTTGCTTTCTAATTTATACAAGAAGCATGTTGTTTATAGTCTAAACAATTTCAAAGACTACAAATTTTAAAGTGTTGTTTTCATTAGGCTTATTTTGTTGACCCCAATTCACCCTATTCGGCTCGGTTTACTTGGGTCAATTCTGGTCAACCCGTCTAACCCGTGTCTTAAATAAGGTCGGGTTAAGGTATTTGCCTCAACTCGAATTGACCCAAACCCGACCGGGTCAACCCAACTAACATCCCTGGTAGAGACATGTAATAAAATACCTAAATTAATTTAATAGACGTTACTTCTTGTTGATCATACCTTTGATTGAATCAATGTCTTCGACTAGGCACAATTTATAACACTTGTAACTCGTATCTATGCAAAACTAATCTTAGAATATAACTTTTTTTTCTTTATATATTTCAGATGGATCGTAGTACATGGATGCACAAGATAGGACGTTTACCCACGAATACATGAAAGGAGTGTCGAATTTATTAAATCTTACGAGGATCATCGAGAAAAGACAGGAGAAACAAAAATTTCTTGTCCTTGTAAAGAGTGTAGAAATAACGTGTCCACCGCCGATCCTAAGATTATTAGACGCCATCTCATGCATAAAGGGTTTGACAAAGAGTATACTACTTGGACTTTTCACGGTGAATCACAAGTTGAGAGTCACATTTTTGTTTCGAGACATTGATCACGATGAGAATGATAATTCTAACGATGACCATCATGTCAATATAGATGAGATGTTACGTGATGTGGAACGTGATGTTGCTGAAAAGGATGTTAAAAAATTACAGCAATTGTTTGTCGATGCAGAAAAACCATTGTATAGTGGATGTAAGAAGTTCACCATACTTTCTTTTGTGGTGAAACTGTTGGACATAAAAGCGAAAAATGGTTGGAGCGGTAAAAGCTTCACCACCCTATTAAAGTTGTTACACGAAGCGTTCCCTGAAGATAATGAGTTGCCTGTTTCAACGTATCAAGCGAAAAAACTAACGTGTCCCATGGGATTGGAAGTGGAACGAATACATGCATGTCCAAACGATTGTATATTGTACAGAAAAGGGTACAAAGACCTACACGAATGTCCGATATGTAATGAATCGAGGTATAAGGAAAAGAATTTAACGGAACTAAATAGCGATGTGACAAAGAATGGCCCCCCTGCTAAATTGTTGTGGTATCTTCCCATCATACCTAGATTGAGAAAGTTATATTCAAACCCCAAGGATGCCAAATTGTTGCGTTGGCATGCTGAAGAGCGCAAAAAAGATGGAAAAATGAGACATGTGGCTGATTCTCTTCAATGGAAAAATATTGATAAAAAGTTTGATAAATTTGGATCTGAGATTAGAAATATACGGTTTGGACTCAGTTCAGATGGAATTAACCCGTTTAGAAGCTTGAGTACTCGTCATAGCACTTGGCCGGTTCTTCTATGCATATATAATCTCCCACCTTGGTTGTGCATGAAACGGAAATACATCATGATGTCATTATTAATTCAAGGTCCGAAACAACCTGGGAACGATATTGATGTGTATTTGGATCCGTTAATAGACGACATGAAAAAATTGTGGGATTCGGGCGTTGAAGTTTATGATGCGTACAAGAAAGAGAGTTTCACATTGTTTGCCATGATTTATTGTACTATAAGTGATTTTCCAGCATACGGTAACTTGTCAGGTTATGGTACGAAAGGGGAGAAGGCATGTCCTGTTTGTGAAAAGGACACTCACTCTCAATGGTTGACTAATTGTAGGAAAACAATATATATGGGACATCGAAGATTGCTTGAAGAAGATCACCCGTACCGTAATAAAAAGAATTTGTTTGACGGTACTATAGAGCGTAGAGTGATGGCGTAACCATTGGACGGACACGATTTACTTTCCCAAATTATGGATTTAAATATTGTTTTTGGAAAAAGTTAAGGCACCTCAAAAAATATTTGGAAAAAAAAGTCAATATTTTGGGATTTGAAGTACTGGAAACATTTGCAAGTCCGACATTGTCTTGATGTTATGCATATCGAGAAAAATGTTTGTGAAAGTTTGCTAGGCTTATTATTAAACATTCCAGGAAAAACTAAAGATGGAATTAATGCTCGAAAAGACATGGTCGAAATGGGAATTAGAGACGAGCTCGCACCACAAGAGACAAATAGTAAGAAAATGTATTTGCCGGTGGCTTGTTATACCATGTCGAAGGCGGAGAAAACCATATTTTGTGAATTCTTACACGGTGTCAAGGTCCCATCTGGCTATTCTGCTAACATTAAGAAGTTGGTTTCCATGAAAGACTTGAAGTTGCTTGGTATGAAGTCCCATGATTGTCATATTTTAATGACGCAGATGATTCCAGTCGCTATTCACGGAGTACTACCACCTCGAGTGCGACACACGGTCACAAAGCTTTGTCTCTTTTTTAACATGATTCATTCCAAAGTTATTGATCCAGAAAAGTTGGATGAATGGCGAGTGATATTATTCTTACTCTCGTGAACTCGAGATGTACTTTCCACCTTCCTTTTTGATGTCATGGTTCACCTCGATCTCATATTGTTGGAGAAATAAAGGCTTGCGGTCCCAGATTCTTGCGATACATGTATCCATTCGAGAGGTATATGGGTTTCTTAAAAGGGTATGTAAGGAACCGATCTCGGCGTAAGGTAGTATTATTGAAGGGTATGCTTCAAGAAGTAGTTCGATTCTGTATAAATTATATGGAAGGTCTCACAATATTGGCATCCCGCGATCTCGACACGCTGGTAGACTTGATGGGAAAGGGACAATTGGGCGCAAAGATGTCACACCGAACAATAGTGATTTAGAGCAAGCGCATTTCTCAGATTGCAAAATATGACATGTGTTGACCCATACATACACGAGCACATGTCATATATAAAACAAAATAATACCATCGAGGTCGACTTTGGTTGGGTCGAGCATACAAGAACATTTTCACGGTGGTTTGCGAGATAAAGTTAGTCGATATTTCCAAATCTTGATCCAGAATTGGCACAATTGGGGTACCGACCACGTCGTGTTTTTCAATATCAAGGCTACGAAATTAACGGATACACGTTCTACACCAAACAACAAGATGATAAAAGTACAATGCAAAATAGTGGAGTGACACTTGTAGCAACAATGACAGATTCATCGAGGATGACAAGCTCAAAAAAGTCGTATTATGGTGTCATTGAAGAAATATGGGAATCGGATTACAATTTGTTTGTTATACCCTATTCAAGTGTAAATGGGTCAATGACAGGAGGTGTTAAAGTTGATAGGGATGGTTTCACGTGTGTCAATCTTTCCACAAATGACTACATATCGACCCATTCATTCTAGCAAACCAAGTTACCCAAGTATTTTTCGTCGAGGACTCAAAAGACAAGAGATGGCACATTGTCATGCATGGTAAACGACATATAGTTGGTGTTGATGATGTTGCGACGAGGACGACTATAATCGCTTGACGAGCTACCTCTATTTTCTAGTGGCATTCAATCTTTAGATGAAATTCTTGATGATACTGTTTATTTAAGATCGGATCATCAAGAAGGACACGAAGAATGACGAGTCAGGTAATAAAATAAGGGCTTTACTCAAGTTATAACTAAATTTAAGCTAATATATTTATTTTAGAGTTAACAACTAATGTGGTGTTTTTATACGTTGTTATTTTTGCAGGTGCAACAAACCGAAAGCATAGTTGAATAAATTAAATAAATAGCATATATATGATATGCGATAATTTCTTTTCTCCAACTAAATAAATTTATCCTTTATAAAAAAAAAAAAAAAAAATATATATATATATATCTACAAGACTTAACCCACGATTCGAGTAAACTCTTCCCCAAACTTCCCCAATTTTACCGCCACTACAAAGACCACGACCCTCCACCTTCACAGCTTTCACTCAATTGATTTCCTTAATCGAACCCTAACCACCACCCTCTTATATATGATGTTGTTCGCATCATTTGACAAGATATTAACCGCAATCTTTTTTATCATATCGTATCCCAAATCAACACCCACCTCTGCCATCACGACCAAGCTCAATTTGTGTCATTCATCTGAGTTTGAGCACATCAAATGGTATTTTTCTTCTTATTAATTTAACTTTGATACGCAATTGTTACTTATTTTAAGGTTAATATTTGTTGACAAGTGTTGGTAACTTGGATTAGGGTTGGATTTAGGTTTATCAAAATAATGTTTTGTATGCATAAATTATCATGTGTCCGCTTATGTGTAAAGTATGGGTTGCCAATATGTAAGTTATGTGACCGCTTTGTTGTTAATAAGCAAGTTTTGTGAAGTACATCATGGTGTCTTGTTAGTGAGTGTTTCATGAAGACATATATTTTGGTTGCAAGTCTTGAACACTATCCACTTCACGCAACAAATGACCATAAGAATTGTTTACATTCCAAATCACTTCATATGCAAGTAGGGTGTTATCGGGTCGGGTTATCGGGTTTGTCGGGTCGGGTTGAGTCGGGTTATAATTTTTAAAACACACCAGAACCCGACCCGATAAGTAATCGGGTTAACGGGTTCGGTGTTATCGGGTCGGGTTAAGTCGGGTCGGGTTGAGTCGGGTTGGCGGGTAACATGTGTGAAACGTACTAAGATCAACATGACTAAGTACCTCAACAATATATTGCATCGAAACATACAATCTTGAAAGATGTCGCAGACACAAACATACAATCTTGAAAAGATGTCACAGCAGACTGTATCATTTGTATCTTGAATGAATTTGTATGTTTTACCAGAACATGTCAGCAAATTTGGTCAAGGAAGTTGCATTATCACCGTAACATTTGTATCTTGATAATTTGTATGTTTTACCTGTAACATGTGCAGACAGACACTGTAAATATGTGTATCTTGAATGAATTTGTATCTTGAATGAATATGTATGTTTTGACTCTACCAGTTCAGTTATAACCTTCTAAGTACCTCAACAATATATTGCATCAATACACCTATAACATGTGCAGCAGACCTATAATCTAAGTAAAAACTAATAATATAAAAAATGGAAAATTGATTATCGGGTCTAATCGGGTTGACCCGATAACCCGATAGCATTATTTTTTTAACCCTAACCCGACAACATTATCGGGTTATCGGGTTCGGGTCAAAATAACCCGACAAGTTTTTTGACCCGATTAGAACCGACCCGATAAGGCCTTATCGGGTTCGGTCAGGTCAACCCGACCCTACTGACACCCCTATATGCAAGTGTGTTACTGTTGCTAGTAACAAATGCAGTACGTTACTGCTATTGATAATTTCGTGACGATAAGCACAAAATACCTAGCTACTCTAAGCAATTAACCACAAGTTATGTAGTTATCAATCTTTTCCCTATCCACAAGATAAAAATGTATACATTTATGAGTTTAAAAGTGAAAATTATATATTTCTTCAACCCATTGTTTTCAAACCACGAACCAGCTTTAACAAGGAACCTATTGTTCGCCGGTTTAAAAGGACAAAGTTGAACCGCTAAGTAACAGAGAGTAAACCGGTTCTTAAAGAGAAAATGCCTCTTGGTCTATTTTTAGTGATTGTCGTCTCCTAGTTCCAATTTTCATACGCAATTTGATATTTATGCATAGAAAATTCAATTTCTTCGCTCATAATTATTTTCCTACATACTTCATAGAGATGTATATCTTTTAGCATCTTTAAATGTTCTCAGAACTTTCAAGAACGTATTACATAATAATGTCATCCTCCGGTTCTTATAACCGGTCCGATCGGTTGAACCTTAGACTATGTAAGATGGCTGGTTCGATGCCCGGTTCGGTTTTTAAAAGATTGCTAAACCTTCTCAATTAACCTTCACTTTCTAGAAATCAAACGGTGATGTGTCTGAAATGAATTTTGACAAGCTTAAATGAGTTTACATGTTTTTATTTCAATGATCTCTTGCTTCATGTTCTTATTTCTACTGTCTTACAATTGTTTACATGTTTTTTAGGACCCCCCCATAATTCCACGAAAAACAAGAGGAATCAATAAGATTCAAGATCTTCCAGCAGGTGAAGTTGTTGAGTTCAATCGGTTAGGTCAAGCTGTAGGTAAGTGGCAAAACTTATATGGGAAGTACATCGAACTCGTACCAAGGTTAATTTCCATGAACATAGAGGACTGGAAGCATGTGCCAAAAGAACATAAAGACTTTTATGGTTGGATATCAAGGTATAATATCTAAAATCGTTAGTTACAATATATCTAACTAGTACATCTATTAACAATCAATAATCGTTATTTCTATATCATTCGACACATTTTAGACTTGAGAATAATGATGTCAAAGTCCCTACACTATTATCATGTGGCACTAAGTGGAAGGCATGGAAGATGAACTACGAGGTGAATACATGCTCAATAACAAATCTCCTATGGACAAATGGACGATGTAGAGCCTCATGTGTGGGAAGAATTATCGCAGAAAGAAAACACACCGCAAAAATTGTAGGTTGCATTTACTTATGTATTACTATGATACATTATTATTTTTCCATGTTTATAATTCATCGCTTCTCCTATGTGAAGAAACTGCGTGCGTAGCGAGTGAACGTGGAAAACAATATGAAATAGATCGAGTCGCTTAGGACCAAAAGGGTATCGCGGTTTTGAAGAGAAGTGGGAAAAGGAAAGAAATGACCCGGATAAAGCAACAAACCTTCATAAAGTACCGGACATTCATGGGAGTAATTATTGTTTGGCAAGGGCTCCCCGTGACGAAGATGGGAATACGACGTTGCCTCCTAAGATAGTTGATCTTTCAAAGGACTTGGTAATCTTTTTCTTTCCATTTAACTTATAACTATATAAAAAAATTTGTTTATGAATATGTTGTCCTGATATTTAATCATATATAACAGACTAAAGCAAGCCAGCAATTGTCTGAAGGGACTATTGAATCTAAAGCAGGAGTAGATCCGCTAATATTGGTGATGGGACCCGAGCACGGTGGTCGCACTAGGGGGGTAGGGACTAACGTTGGATATAAAAAAGGAATAAAAGGCTATATAAGAAAAAAGAGGACCTATCAACAACGGGAAGAGATAGAGAATCTAGTGACGCAAAAGTGAAAGAAGTAATCCACCACCGAGTTTTGGGAGGAAATGAGGGGAAATTAGGGGAAATGCAATGAATCTAACAAGGGCTTTTAGCCAGCAAGATGAGGTCGAGTTCCCGACAGAGTGTCGCCGACCACTAATGTCATCAAGTTAAATTGCATAAAGGTAAAAGTTTTTTTGGTTTTTGTTTTCTACAAATGTGTATATTGTATAATTTATGTTAAGATATCAGATGAGACATTTGAAATCGATTTGGTAATCCTAAATTGTTGGTCTTATATGGAATATTAGTCTTGTTGGTATAATAAATATTGTACATACTTACATACATGTGATTAATTCAATACTTGTTACATTTTATCTAGGAGGAAACCTACTGCTGTTTGTATGTCCCTAGTTCTGTTTCCAATAAGGAAAAGGTCACATGTGCTACTGCGACAGTATTTCCAATTGGAGACGGTCTTATACATGGAAAGAAATTATTACACGGGCACATGAAGGTGTCAGTTATCAAAGTTGTTGACTTTTATAAGACTATGGAGCTTCTCGTGCGGATGAGGAATTCCTACTTTGTTGAACGCAAGAAAGGGCTTTATTCAATGGCCAATTAGTGCTATTGCTCGTTTTAAGGTATTAAATTTGTGGAATATCTCTCTTGTGTCTTTGTAGTAAGCTATATTAACGCACATAAACATGACTTTGTAGGATTGACGAAAACCCCAAATAATAAAGCACCAACCAAGAGTGTGTTTGCCTCAACATCAAAAAGTACCGCTACAGAGAAAAGAAAGGGAATAGAGATTGCTCAAGAACCTACAAACAAGAAAAAGCCTTTGAAGAAATAACCAACCATAAATGGCGGCAACTAAGATTGCGTAACAACTTAAAGCTAAGGAGCGGTAAATTTTTAGAACATTATAGCTACTATATGTACCGGAATATAACAATATCTTACAAATCAGATTTTCCTTTTACTTCCTAAAGAAAGTAGAAAGTCTTATCTAATACCAAAGGGCATACTTGTTTTAAACTCGACTAGACCTTTCAGCTTGGGTATAATGAGATCATATTAATACCATTGTATGTGCAGGATGTAAAAAGAAAAGTCGAGCATAGAAAAGAGTTAAACGATCTAAAACCAAATATAATGTTACATAGGCCAAAGAGTGTGTTGAATGGCTATAATCGCTGGATGAGTAGGGTAACGATTGTGTTGAGCCATACAATCTTCATGTTGGTAAGGAGGTTTTCGACAAGTTGAAGATTCCTACTTTGCAATTAACCCAACCGACATAATTGAGTTGTTGACAAATAAAAAGCTCGAGCTTGGTATTCTGACTTGCTTTGAGATGTAAGTACATTAATGTTTTCTGTATGCAGCTAAGACAATGTTTTTTCTATATAAGTTACATTAGCATATTTTTTCTATGTTTTAATTAGGTCACTATATCAACTTAAAGGACATTCACAACAAAATAAGGTTGGTTTCTTGCACCCTGAGTTGATCACGCCAGATGTATACGGGGCTAATAGAGGGGCTACCTTAGATTACTTGGCCCGGGCATTGGAGGGTTATGAGTTTTATGTCGCACCATATCTTCAAGGGTACCACTCGCTACTTTTTTTTATTGTTATTGTTGATATGATTATTGTTTTAAACGTACATGTTTACACATAATGCAGCGGTCACTATGTGCTCTTCATAATTTGCCCCAAACATGGAAGGGGGTTCATTTTGGATTCTTTAAAGGCATCAGTGTTTCATTCTGACGACGACTACATGCTTGCTGGACTTGTGGATTCGTAAGCATTTTTCGTAATTGTTTTAGGTTTCATTTGTGCTTTACACATGTTAACAAATGTATATTGCTTATTTTCTTTTTAGTGTTCTTGGTGATAGCTTGAAGTGGGAACTCCCTGTTGTAAATCGACAGCCGGGCGAGTGGGAGTGTGGATATTACGTCATGAAGTGGATGCAAGATTTTTTGCTGAAATATCAAAATGACGATTTCCGAACACAGTAAGTACTGTTAAATAGCTTTGCATGTTGTTTGTTAAACCGAAGTACATATCGCTTGTGAGGTAATTATCTTTATTTTGATTGAATTACGATAGATACCTTGGGGTGAAGATCGGAGGTTAGAGAATACGAATCGGATTGCCATTGGTGCATGGTTTACATTGTGGCGCTGTTGATATTTGTTTGATGTTTAGTCTTGTTGAATTTTGGTGTTTTTGAACCTGTTTGTTTGTTGGATTCAGAATTATGTTTATTCGTGTTGATTTCTGGATTTAGGTTTTGGTTTAGATTTATATGATATGGATTGACGTATTCTGTGGATATGGGTTGTTGATTTCAACTTTTTCAGCAAGATTATTATGTGCGAATGCGATTTCCTATAAACAGGATAAGGGAGAACGAACATTGATCAAGTTCATTTGACGCATTCAAAGTGCAGAGTTAATGAAAGACTGAAAGGATAAGTACAGTGGTGGGAGCCGGTTCAAGGATTCTTGTTGCTTTTATGCATTGATAACGAGTTTAGTGATGATAGTCAAGCACTTGATCGAACATATTGGAATATAAAGGTTTCCTAAACTGCTAAGCATTTACTTTTTACTTTTTTTTTTTTTTTTTGACTAAACTGCTTGTTTATCAATCACGTGGTGGAATTAGTCCACCGGTCTCTCTCACGAGGATCTCCATGTTCTTGACCTAACACAACCACGGCCTCGATGGCATAGGTTTGAATTTGCAATATTTTTTCATTTACTTGGTCATATCCGAAGATGCGCTTTGCTAGTTGGTTAATAATATGTTGGCGTCTTTTGTAGAGTGGTGGTTCAAGTACCGCCCGGGTCCATGATATGGGCATGTCATGGCTCGTGGACAAACCGTGCGACTTTCATGGGGTCGCATCCTTCCAAAGAAATGTGTTCGTTTAAGCATTTTCACTGCTTTTTTTATAATCATTTCAATAGCTTTAAGGTGGATGGAACAGAATTTTGATTTAATGCTTATGATACATAGAATCGCTTATTAAACTATAGAATAAGTTGATGAAATATCTTTTGTATTATCTAGTAGGCTTTTCCATCAACTATTCATCCGATTTTATTAGAACCTAGTTTGCTATATTGTGCATGAGTGATGTTAAAGGATTGACCCGAGCACTTTGTTTATCAATTGTTACATACTATGGCACAACCTTTGGTTGGGAACAGTAGATTTTTAGGTTGCGCCGGTCAACTCCGCAACACTCTTTTGTTTTCTTCAAGATTATATGAAGTTATTATACTAAATAGGATAACAAAATCAATCAATAAATTAGGATCACATTTTTTAATGTGATTTAGGATGCTCTAAAACTGTTGAATATGCTTTTGACAACTTAGTATTTAAATTGTTCTTTTTATTTTATTATTATTATTATTTTAACTAAAATTCTAATTAAGTCATTTTCACATTATATTGGATTCCTAAAAGTTAAGAGAACTTGTATTTCAAGGAACGTTAATCTCTTGCTATATATCTTTTATTTCTCACCGAAACTAATAAGCAACAAGCATCGATATGTTATATCCGTTCACCTCGGTAGAACAAAGCCAATACAACGGTGCAGGATACTACGGATATGGACAGGGATATGAGACTTATGGTTATGCTCCAAGAGCACAAGATCCCGCTATGTACTATGGAGGCTATCCCGGATATGGTGGTTATCCGCAAGTAGAACAAAGAACCACAACCGCAACCTCAAAGAAGATCGTGTATGATCAAATAATGCTTAAATATTCTTATTATTTCGGATGTTTTGGTCGGTCAATTGAACATGATCTTGTTAGTGTGGACATTGGTTGCCTTTGTCGCTTTTGTTCTCAAATATAGCGTAACTTCATGGTGGCGTGATATTTAATGTAGTCTATTTTAATCTATTAAAAATGTATTTTAATATAGTGGCTCACTATATTTGCAACAAGAGAACAGCTTGGTCGCTATTAGTACCATGCAAGTGTTGGCGCTGACTACAAAAGCTTATCGTGTTCGTAGTAGAGCTTCCATTCCCAAGCATGCTATTTCTAATGTAAGCATTAATACCGATTTTCATCATATGAACATTTGTTAACACGGTATGAAAATCACCAATAATTGTCCGCCATTTACTACTTAGTTTGAGCATCCCTTAGGATTATGTTCGATTACATTTATAGGCCATCATACTTGATTTCTAAGCACGTGGGTTGTGGAATTTTCATCATGTGTACCCAATGTAGCCACCTCTACTTCTTTTAGCAACCATATGTTTATAAGATTATAGTGTAAGGTAGATGCTTAGGGAGAAATAGGTATAGTTGGTTGGTTTGGATAGAACAAGATGAAAATGGTACGGTAAATGATAAATAGCAAGATAATACAAATAGCTTGGTTTCAAAACTACCTTTGCATATTCGCACTCGCAATTGGTTTCAAAACTAACTCGACACCCCTAGTCGCTATATGCTTGCTTGCTTGTTGTGTCATTGTAATCTAGTTTCGTGGTCTGCTTGGTATGGCTTACTATAACTTGGGTATCGACTATATATATTTTAATGAATTGATGCATATTGTATTGCGTGTTCGCACACTTGGTTGATCTAATTGAAAACTACACTAAAGAGAAAGAGCTCAAGCAAAGTACATGTGATATTGCAAAGAAAGATATATAACTTGTATTGGAGAGAAGCAGCCTAAGAATGAAATATGCTTCTAGTTAGATACTGGTATTAAATTGTATGCTAGATTTTAAGTTTGTACAAGTATAATAAGTTCAATGATAGAAAATCTGATTTTAGGTTGTTATATTGGCATGTATCAAGACTTATGCACTTTAATTTAGTTGTACATTATGGAATTATGAAAATTTTATATTTTTCGCAAAAATAAAAATTATTATTTTTTTTTAAAAGAAATTCTCACCAAAACCGGTTCTTATATAAAAACTGGTCTTTTTACTCCATGCTAGTGGCATTTAGACACCGGTTATAGACACTGGTTCTTACTAGCAAAACCGGTTTTGACGTTCATATTAGACACCGGTTGTCGAACCGGTTTCTATATGTTTTGGTTATAGAGATACCCCCCGCCTAGAGTGGTTCCTAAACCACTCTCCATGAGCCATTCTAACCAGTCCCTATGAGATTTTTTGTAGTAGTGTGTTCACGTAACTTATCACATCAACTTCAATCAATTGGAATAATGTGACTTAGGACTTGTAACTAACATAAACATGTTACCATCAAACAAGGAATTAGATAATAAATCAGACTAAAACAAACACATTATGTTTTCATATGTCTGTCTTTTTGTCTAATGTCTTTCGGATCACAAAATGGTCGCAAATCAAGCAATCATCAATGCCCCACAGAGCTCTTGATGGCAAACACATTCCCAATGGATACGATAAAACAATTGGCAAGAACAATCTGTGTCATCTTAGCAACTTCATATGCTCATAATCATCTTGCAATTGCTTGTGGACATCCTTCGCAACATCCATTCAAATTCATGCTCACAAAGTCATCTTGATGATGAGTATGATTCAATGGAAGAGGAAATAAAATTTCATAAGACATTAAAGCGTAAAAGGATGGAATACCATGCTTCAACCTTTACGGTTAATCAACCCGGTGGGGTGAGGGTCAAGTAGTAGTCCTCCACTTATGGAAGATCCATTGCAAACATCTCTTACCCCATCCGATCTGGTTAATCAACCCGGTAAGGATCAGGGTGTCACTATCACCACAACTGTTGAAATGAAGCAACCACAACAACAACTAAAACATCCGCAAGAAGAAAATCATCGTGAAGATGTGGGAATATATGACGAAGGAGATTACGATCATGATAAGGATGAAAGAGTCCCTGATGATGATAATTTGGCGGTGAAGAGGAAATGATTCGAAAAGAGGCAAAAGAAGTCGCTAGAGTGAGAAGGAAAAGTTTAAGAAGGAATCATACAACTACATAGTTGACAATCCAATACACAAACCCAACAAATTACAAACACCTCTTGACACTTCCACCAAACCCAAATCATCACCTCCATCAACATAAGAAACACCTATGTCAACAACAAAATCATAAGAAGGCAACTCCATCCAATGATTCGACAAATGGTTAAGCGTGTTATCACCACTACACAACAAGCTACACACCCACCACCATCCGATCAACCAAGGATTCAGAAACCACACCACCAATGGAGAAAACCGTTGATCGCTTTACATACACTGGTGATGAGGATCACGACATACCTGAGCCCCAACCAGAACCTCAAGTGAAATTTAGATCAAGTACATTACTGCACTCCTTGTTTTCATACTTCAAATCAAAGAGCGTGTTGAAGTTCTCCACCTCGGGGTCGAATCTTACCTAAATTCTACACTTCATCGGAATCAATCAAGAACCTCAGTACAAAATTATTCATAAACAAAAGTTTGGGTTTGTCTACCAAAGTGAAAATCATCATACTTGCTTCATGGCTTTCGATGACATTCACTAAGTTCTATGACGCCACCCTGGAGATGGTTCGAAATGGATTGGCATATCGATTGAAGGACATTGAGTTGGGTATAATTCAGACGAAGAGATGGAATTCAAAGGATCGCAAGGATGTTCGTTGATTTATCACTAGGATTGATGAATGTTTGATTCATCGGGATCGGATGCAACGTTGGAGAGCTATGTGGGAGGATGACCAAACTTTCCGATTCGACTTACCAACGTCCTCGAAAGTAGCTGATCGTCTGTCATCATTGGGTAATCTCTTGATTGTGATTTTGTTTGTTTGATTTTATAATGACAATGGCTTGTGCACACATTACAGTGTACAACCCGTTCTTGTAATGAAAGGACCATGTGGTACGCTTCAGTGCCACAATCCTTATAAAAGAAGCGAAAGCTTCTTACTTTTGAGTAAAACTTATCAAACCTTTCACTTTTAAATGGTTTTGCTCAAAAGAACAAGTACTTCCCCTTATGATTTTTAAAACTTTAAAAGTTTATATCACTTGTTGAGGGGGAGTATTTGATTAAAAACTTTGTTCAAAAATTGTTCTTCGTGATAATCTTCCCACAAAACTCGAAACGGTCATATTCGATATCAAAATTTCGTCAAAAATAACATTTATATGCCATTTTTGAGGGGGAGAAAAATTATGTGATAAGAAATATGTTGTGAATTGCTATTGAATCCTCGTATGAATAGACTTCAACCCATGAATTGACGGGATCTGAACAGTCATACATTGAAAAGATTTGTCTTCCAAGACTTATCCATGTAAATCGTACCTATTCGAGAAGCTCTTGATAGACATGAACTTTGACGGGTTTGACAACCTTTCGAGGTTTGTCCACACCTTCAAGGTAGTTATTAGAGCTAGTTGTCACCTAAAAGCTGACAATATAACTCTTTAACTATGCAACGTAACCGTGTCTCGCGGGGGATTGTCTATCTTGAGTTGATCAATTCAAAAGTGTCGCTCTTCCCTCACTGTGCGATTTCGTCAAAACTCTCAAGCACATGTGGAGGGGAGTATTTGAAAATCTAAAACTCTCAAAGTGTTCAAACATGTTTTTCATTTACAAACACTTTGGGAGATTTTCAAGAAAATGGATTTATGGCAACATAGGTTAGTCATGGAGTTATAAGGTGACTAAGGTTAGGAATAACCGTCCTATGATCCGCCAGAGCCGGAGGGATCTACCCAAGGACGCCACCAATAGTTAGAATTAGAAGTCCTTAGGTATGATTATAAAAAGGAGAAAATGAGAATCGGAGAAAGAAGGTGTTGAAGAATTAAAAGAAAAGCAAAGAAAAGGGCTAAAACAAATAGCCCTCCAGTTATTCAACTTAGGCGGACACGTGTTCAATTCATATGCTACTTGTTGTCACTTGATGACACCGTATTGAAGATCAAAGTCGCCATGGACCCGATGGCGCATGCACTAAACCTTCTTAGCCACTCAAGTTTCTCTCAATGGAAGCTTGTTTCATTTTCACGTGGAATCCTCGTAAACTATTGGCTTTCTCTTGAGATTGCTGGTATTGAAGAAGAGACCCTCTCCCTAGTCTCCGCCGGGAAAAACAAAACGCACTATTGAGTCTAGAGCCACGAGATTCATCAAAAGATCTCTTAGGTACACTTGACATTTTATCACTTGTCATTCAACAATAAGGATGCAAGTGATACTTTATCGTGTCCTTCACGGATCTTAGCAACTGTCGAGAACATTTATGAGAGGTTCACAATTGTGATCCTCGGTGATTGAATGGAAACTCCCGCCGGGGTTAACAACAAACACCCCGACAGCAGTCACTTCGGTAATTCCGTGGATTATGCTTAGTGTGTCTCAAGCGGTCTACATCGTGAGGTGATGCTTGATGTACCTCAATGACTCATCCGAATTGTAGGTGTACCCGGTACATCGCGTTATCTCACTTGTGGACTCGGTTCAAGAACGACCTTTGTAAGAATTATAGTTGTGTTTTCACACTATGTTGTTAACACTCGAGTTCAAACTTGTAAGTCTTGGAATTCGCTTATCACTAACCATTCTTATGTTTTCTTCTTATGGAAGCTCCGAGTGGATGATCGTGCGGATTCTCCACATGCTCATACCAACAACATCACTAATGGAAGTTCTCTCAAAAGGCAACACAAAGTCAGAATGATTCTTCGTCAAGTCAAAGAATCTACAAAGTTTAAAGACTAAGAGAACTTCATCAGTACTGAAATTCAACGTCAAAGAGCATATGAGCATGTTGGTGAAAGACGTGGAGATACTGGAGCAACGAAGCAGACCTGATGCAGACTACAACAACATACTATCACTACCATCACAAAGAACAAAGATCTAAGAACAAAGAAAATGATGACGTCAAAGCAGAATTTTTCAAAGGAAACAATTTCTCTACACTAGGGAGATTGTTCGAATCGAGGCAATTCTTCTCACAAGAAAGAAGAATGTTAGAAGACGTCAAAGCTACTATTACATCAACATCTTCAACGTTTATATTATCTATCACTAACAGTTAGGGGGAGATTGTTGGAATCACTCCTAAACTAGATTTCAAGTGTTACTAATTAATATGTAATAGTTAGCTTAATATGGCTTTTATGTTAGTAATCATGCCAAGGCTTATGTAGAAAGCCCATGAGCCTTGGCCCAAGACCATAAAGGAAAGGAAGGGAACTTGCATGTTGCCCTAGTTCCTTCCTATAAATAATGCTTGTAAACCCTCACTTGAGGGTTGGTTGTTCAATTCACACATTTCACCTTTACGCATAACTCTTCTTTATTTCATATCGTGTGTGTTTGGTATTGTTCATCCGATCACTTCTCTTCTATTTCTTCTATTGATGCTTGTGTTATGAATATGAGAACCTAACAAAAGCGATTGAAATACTTTCATCATTGTTTCGAACAATCCTAACACTCTTGTAAAATTCAAAGATTAAGACCTGACAAATTTGTTCATCAATTTCTACTAGACAATCAAAGTTGATTGCGGAAAAGACTTGGTGAATGTCGGTTTTTTAAAGGAAACATTCCTTAACTACACGACCTTCGTGGATAAGTCATTTTTGGAGCATTTTGAAGGTTTTGCGCTCACTTTTTGATAGCCCTTCTTTGTGATAGTATCTAGTAAGGTAGTGAACGGTGTCATGATGATCTTGTTGGGTAGCTTTAGGCATGTTTGATCTTAGAAAAACAATATTATTCTAATTAGGTAAAATTTGTCAAGATGGGTTTATGAGTTTATCTTGTATTAACAATGCCCCTTTTTGAAAATCCTTGATCATGTAGAACCTTTTTGTGTTAAACAAATTTTGCAATAAACAAGTTCGCAATTGGTGATAGGAAAAATTGAGACCAATTAAAAGTTTTAAAAACATAAACCCTAGGATGGAGATGATGATGAATAGTTAATTATGAGTGTAATTACTTACAATGATGTTTACGATTGAGATGCTTGAGAGTATGGAGCCCTAGGATGATTGGAGATGAGATTAGATCGTTTTGTGTTTTTAGGAAGAGGAAAAATGGATTTTTTTTGGGTTTTGAAAACGAGTTTTCTGCTGTCTGTTTACACGGTTCCCCCGGATCTCTTGTTTTAGGGATCCGGCTAGTACAACTTGTGGAATCCGGCTTTGCAGACAAATATTAGAGTGTTCTTTGGAATTTTCTTTCGCTTGTAACAAGTTATACAATAACTTATTTTTGAAAAGAACTTGTAGAATGAGATTTTGATTATGTTCTTATTTGAATAGACGTTTGGCTAAGGTGTTTTGAAGGAGAGGAAATTGTTTGTCGAATGGTGGTGAATCAAGACTTAACTAACAATAGTCTATTTTGTGATGACGATGTAGGTTTGACGACCTTACGCGTTTTTTAAGAGAATCAAAGAGGAATACTATTCCCGATGATGTGTTAAGATGGAAAGTAGTGAAGAGAAACTTTTTAGAGAATTGCGACTTTGAGGTTAGAAGCCTAATTTATATGTTCATATAGTTTTATATATATATGCATGGTTCTCATAAAGTTATGTTATGAGAGCAAAACATATATCATCATTTTATCCATATATGGTAACTAAATGTATAGATCAACTAGTTGTGGGTAAGAGAACATACCTTTGTCCTAATCTCTTTTTATAGTTTTTAGAAACCATAGACCCGAAATACTTCACGAGCTTTTAAAGTAATCAATTGTACTTTGTGAAAGTAAGTTTTGATTACTCTTTGGTTCTTCCTTGGATGTTTGACTTCATTTCTCTTTGGAAAGAACGAAGTCATCGAAAGAATCCTAGTATGGAAATTTCTCAAAAGGAAAGATGTTAGAATAATCTATCGCTATCCAACATTTTGTTAAAATATACATATTTCTAAAGCATGAATTTTGTTTTAAGATATTTCCTTCTTTGTAGTTTTCAAACATACATGGATCGTATCAAGTTATTAAAGTACAATATACTTTAAGAAACTTGGTAACAAAGCTCTGGTACCAATTGTGGAAAACTATAAGCGGGGGTTGAATAGTTTTACCGATTAAAACTTTGTTTTAAACTATTTTGATAGACTTATGTCAATTTATTTAATATGTGTGTTGGATAATGATAGATAAGCATATAAGCAAGTAATGCAAGGATAAAGAGTAAAGAAACACAAAACCACGACACGAGTATTTATAGTGGTTCGGCTACAAGGAAACCTTTCTTGCCCTACTCCACTCCCCGAGTACCCCACTCGAGAGTTCGTAAGCACTACACAACACAAGCTCCTTAATGTGGCGGAGAAGCCTTCATAACGTCGTCTACTCCTTATCCGGTACAAGGCTAGACACCGAGTTCTTCCACGAGGTAGAACCAAACCTATCACAACTTTGCCTACACTTTATCCGGTACAAGGCTAGATACCGAGTTCCATTACAAAGGAGGAACTACTACCCAACACTACACCACAACTATCTCAAAGGAGACCCACTCCTTGTTACAAAACTAGAAGAATATCAATATCCTTTAACCCAAACTATCTAGCTTGTACATCGATGCACCATATCGAATGTAAACCATTGGCACCTTTTACTAATGCCTTCGACATCTTCGGCACCTTTCACTAATGCCTTCAACACAACACTTCTATGAAGGGTGGAAAGAACTATCAATAAGATACACTTTAGTGGTCTTGATGATGACGAAGCTTAGCAACTCATGACCTTGAGTTTGCACGTCTTCAAGAGGTGGTGATCTCGCCTTTAAGAGAAACATAGAGAATCACACAAACATAAAACTACATAGAATGATCATTTGGATCAGAGGTTAGAGATGTTACAATACTAAGAGAAAGTATGTGTAAAAGTGGTGGTGAGCAAGAGAGAAATGGCTCACTATTTATAGACAAACTTGTCTTCTATCCCACGGTTTCCACGGATCCCTCCCCAGAGGGATCCGAATAGTGCAAACCTGGGGATCCGGCCACTGGGTTAGTTTAGTCTGGATTTTGGGTTGCAAACCGGGTTATGGGTTATGGGTTATGAACCATGGGTTATGGGTAATGGATTATGGATACCCAACAAGATGCAATGTACCTTGACATTGGGTTATAGATCTTGGGTCATGGGTAATGGATCATGGATAATACCTAACATGACTTTATGCATGATGTCTTGCAATGGGTCATGGGTTATGGATCATGCTCCATGGGTATGGGTCATGGACTTTGGTTTTTACCCAACAATATTCATTGTACCAAGTCAATAGATCATGGGTCATAGGTCATGGAATTTGGTTTTTACCCATTACAATATATAAAGTATATATGTACATTTCTATATTATGTAAACACTAATTGTTATACATATGCATTTCTATAAGATGTAAACAATATTACTTGTTTAGTGTTTATATAAAAATGTCTTTGGTTTTATATAACTTATTTACTAAAACATGTTTTGATATAGTTTTATATGTTCAGTAAAAGTGTGTTAGTGAACTATTGGCTCAAACCTTTTACGTATTTTATTTGTTTCGTTAAAATGATTTTACTTTTGTTATCGGCAAAACATTAGAAGATTGTAAAATATAAATAAACGTTTTTATAGTTTATTTGTATTAACACATATAATTACGCATAATATCAAACATATATGATTCATATAATTTAAGTTTGTATGCAATTTCTCTTTATATTACTAGTGTAACAAGGCCACTTTATTGTTATTGCTTAGGGCAACCGAAAAGTATGTGACGGCCCTAACTGAACGAAAAGCTTTTGAACGCGATAATGATTGAAGAAGTGGTTGATGAAAATCCTTTAAGGAATGTAGAGAAACTTGAGCAATTACTTGCAAAGGATCCATATTCAATTTCTATAAAGGAGCATTCAAAAGTATTGGAGGAAGATAAACTAATGCCATTGGTAAATTCTCAACAAGGGTTTCCCTCTCGAAAAGGGTTCAAGTCATCAAGTTTGTCAACCAAATCGGGTAAGGTAAGGAGAGGAGTAAAACAAAAATATCCAAGGTATAACTTTTACATATTTTATTCCTCTCCCGTGGCATATTTACGCCCTTTTAGCTTTTATTGCTATCAATCAACCACATTTTTGCTTAAATGAGGGTAATAACACCCTTTTACCTAGTAAATAAGGGTGGAGTCAGGCTCGTGACTCGAACAAAAACAAGCACTTCGTGGGATGCAACCCATGCTTATCTTTATTTTTAGAGTATTTTTGTTTCTGTTAGGTGGTCGATAAGGCGTATCCACTCTTGTGGATTCGGCGTATTCCACATCTGATTTGCACTTTAATACTTCCTACAAGTATTCGATACGGCATATTCAAAATTCCATGAATTCGGCGTATTGACACTCTGACCTGTAGTTTCCGTAATTTATTATATTTTTCATATTTTATTCTATTTTATTTTACTTTCTGAAAGATGATTAACAAGATGTTCTCAAGTTTTTTTTCTTCTGTGGTTTATGTATTTTATTAGGACTGAATGGCCTAACCAAAGGATAGTGCTGATACGAAGCAATTTAGTAGAGTTAAAGCCCAAGTCAACCATCGAAGGAATACATCTTATGGAACTCTTGCCATACACCGTTGATACGCGTACAACACGCTTTCGGGGTCAAAGGAAACTTCTTTTTCTTCGAGCAAGTTTTTCAACCACCTAGGCAGTGAACCTAATCGTTGTAGTGTAGTATTAGGGTAAGCCTCGGGATTGATATCGTTCTCTAGGGGAATAGGAATGCTAGTGAGAAGTTACTACGCTAAGGTTAGGGTTGAGGAAGATTATTTTTTTATCTTTTTATATTTTTTAGAAAATTGAAATTACGAATCTCGGGGTATTGGATTTGAGGGTGGTACTTCTACCGATTACTCTACTATCTATTTATCTAATTAGCTAGGCTAAGGGGTAGTCTATGTCTAATTGATGTGTGCTCGTATGATGATTAAATATGTGTTTACCTAGATACTATTACTCCTTAGTTATCTCCTATTGATGGTTGAATTGTCACGTCCTTATTCTTAACGCGTTGTGTCTTCTAAGGTCGTAGGGTATGCTTTCTTCCCTAACTCTTTGAGACTACCTTAAGGTTATTTCCTACGAAATCACTAGGATTCATAAACTAACTCTAAGGTTTTCTTTGGATTTTTAGCCTACAATAACTCTAGGCAATTATAAATTAATGTTCACAAAGATTAATCAATCATTAAAAACACAATGAATGACCTATCTCAATCCTAGGTCAATTACAATTAAGATAAGAGACAACCAATCAATATTCAATACCTAGGTTTCATTGATCTAAGCAAACACACAAGTAAATTAGCCGGACATGGAAAACATGCAAGCATACACACATACAATTGAAGACATAATTGAATCAATGAAGTAAATTACTTATCTTGTTGTAAAATAGGTATGAGAACCCTAAGATACCGCCCAAGACGACCAAAAATCGTTATTAGGTTTTACTCCACAAAACTACCTCTCTAAAAGTCTCGAAATTGAATTCTATATATAGAGTTACAACTTGCGACGGCGTCACTCTTTAAATGTGAAGCCGTCGGATCGCCGCCATTAGGGTTTCGTCTTGACCACGTCAACCTTGTGACGGTGTCATCTTATGGTCGTGACGCCGTCGCTTTCATCTTCGACGCCGTCGGATCTCGAATCTAGGCCGCCCGAGTTGTGACGCCTACTCTTTAAAACCCGACGCCGTCGGTACAAAATAGCAATTTAAACATCGAGTCGTCACAAATTTGGAGCACGTTGCGATGGCGTCGCTTCTAACCGTGACGCCATCACCTTCAATTCCAGCAGCTTGAGTGTCTTGATATTGACTTGGCCATTTTCTACATATATTCATGCCTTTTCGTCCGAATAAGTGTCATTCCAACAATTCGCCTTCAAGAGACCTAAAAAGTGAAAAGGAACGAAATTAAGCAGTAACGGATATAAAAGTGGTCGATTAAGGGCTTAAATGACCCCTCAAAAGTGTACCTTTTAAATCCTTATCAAATATCCCTACACTTGGTATTTGCTTGTCCTCAAGAAAATGTGCTTTTGGCCAATTAATTTATAAGTTAGGGTCATGAAGCATTAGTTTAGAACAATTCACAACAAGTATAAGCCCCAAAAGTCATAACAAGCACGGAATTACATACTAGCACCTCACAGTGGTGTTTGGATACTCTCATCTCTCGGTGTATATGGAATATATCAAATTGAAATGGAAGATAAACACTCATTAACCGGTCCTAGTACATAGATTACCATAGGCTTGAGACTAGATCAAACCTCCATCGCTTTGGCGTAAGCACCTAGGAAAAACTATCCAAAAGGTCTTTTAAAGGGTTGTAATGTTAGGCTTACGGTAGGGAAACAAAGGGTTTGGTGGGATAGGCGATTTAGTGGTGGCAAGTCAAAAATCTTTATGTTACAAACATGAGAAGAATGACGTTGCTAAGCCAAGACTCGACACTCTAAACTCTAGATAACTTTGAAACAAACAAATATAAATTCAAAGATAGATGTGGGATGGTAGCCCGTATGTTTTTTCATTTTTTTTCAACACTCTTTTTTCGATTTTTTTTTTCATACACTTTTACTCTACCATCCTCTACGATAACATCAAAATAATAGGGAAGGCACATCCCTACACTTGAGTTTTTATTACTCTAACACTAATTTGACCCGAATTGAAAAGATCAAAACACTTGGAGTATATTATTACGTAAATAAAGGGAATTTGAATTTAACATTCCTTCTCGTCACTTCATAAAATTTAACTTTTCCCATGAGTCCCAATCATCCCAAAACTGTGTACAAAGGATATGACTCGACTTAGCAACTTATGCAAGCAACTAGATAATTGAACTAAGGGTTTAGTATGATAACAATAATGCACTAAAAGTGAGTGCATACAAGGTAGGCTAAGGCGATTTGGGTGTACATTTGGGGGTATATTGTAAACAATGCTCTTCATTGATATTCCGGAAAACCGAAACATCATGAGAACCGCGAAAAGGATAGGCTCTAAGGGGTTAACTAGAGGTATCGTGTACTAATGATGAGTACAATGCAAGGGTGTGGGGGAATTACTCAACAGGTGTGGAAGAAGTAATTATAATACGGGTATTAAACAAGGGTTATCCTAATGCCTCTTATCATTTAGTTATTCCTAACTACACAAGTGTAGTCTCACTAGCGATCTCGGAATGCATCACAAAACAAGTTCTAGAATCTATTATACTACTGGTACACTCTCAAGCATTAAAGATGAATGCTTTAATTCCTACAAATCTAAGGTGATCCTCACATTTTGGGTGGAATTTGAGTAGTAAAGGGTTTTGTGCTAGTCATATAACTTCCTATCCATGAGACGCTTTATTAAGACTAATGGCCCACTCCTACATGTCATGAAAAATTTTAAATTTGGTGCCAAAAGTACCCTAATCGATATTTCTCATGGTTTATTACACAAATGATATTGGACAAGGCAAATAGTCAAGGATAAACATAGTTTCAAAGTTCCCGTTTTATTTTTCCTCCCTACACTTAAACTGAACATTGTCCCCAATGTTCCCAAAGTATCAAAGTTATGATAATGGAAGGTAATTAAAAGCGAAAGAAACTAATACTCCCGATTAGCTCGGTAGGATCCGTGTGAAGTAGTGGTTAAATCCTTCTTAAGAAGAATGTATGCATGAAAAGCCCCATCCAATCTTATGTATCTTCTTATTGATTAATAAAACCCGCACACTTGAAGAAAACAAACGAAATCTTCACGTAAAATCGTGGTAACACTATATATGACTCTACTAAACTAGGATATAATGCTTGTGGAATGGATGTTTCTGATTTTACGGAAAATTAAGACACGAGAAATTCCAAAATTTATAAGTAGCATGTAAAACGAGAAAAGTTATAAGTCAAGTTTACTTGCTCCTCCCAGACGCTGTCAGTTATTACGACGAAACTGTGCGATTTTAAAAAAAATTATGGAAAATTTATATCTTTAGAATCTGGAAAAATTTCTGCAAAACATCCATTATGACTCGATACAAGCATTTGAATCTAACAAACATACATGTATATCTTTTTAATAATCGTAACTCTCATGTTCATGTTCTTTTTGAAAACATGTGTAATCCTCCCTACACTTATCCCTTTTGTAAAATACCTTTATATGTAATTAAGGCGAGGTTAAAGAAAAAATAAAGCATTTTTACAAATTCAAACATGAGAATAAACAATCAATAAAAGATGTACGACACACAAACAAGCAAACAATTAAGCATGGGTTGCCTCCCACGAAGCGCTTTTCTTTATTTATGAGTATTGTAGCTAGACTTGAAGTTGTGCCCCTACTTGGTCTCGTTTTTCATTCTCAATGAAAATTCCAAGGTTGTCAAGATCGGGATCCTACCCAGGATCGTTTTTGTCTTTGCAAGATCGTGATCGTAAGATCGGATCGGGATCTTAAGATCCTACTCTAATGTTATTTCTTAATAGTTTATATAATTTTATACAAATCTACAAATTCTAATACATTATAACCACAAAATACTATGAATGTTTCATATAAATGTTTTCATAAATTATGATTATAAAATGTTTAAAAAGATTAACATGTTGTTTTTTGAATTCTACAAACAAACAACCCAGAAATTTGTAGTTTTTTAGTTTGTAATCCGAGAAGAGTAAGATCGGATCGGATTAGATTGTAAGATCGTATGGTCAAGATCGGGATCCTATAAGATCTTAAGCTTGCAAAGATCCTATGTAGGATCCGGATCGTTTTTGCTTTACAGTATCGTAAAATCGTAAGATCCTAAGATCAGGATCGGGATCCTGACAACCATGGAAAATTCTATCATATTGACAAAATTTTCATCGACTCTATACCTAGGCCCTAGGGTCAAGTAATCCTTATAATAAAGTCTCCTTTTCTCCCACATGAAGTTCAAACCTTTTTCAACATCGTCTTCGCTTTTTTCCTCAAAAGCTCTAATGTTGTCTCGTTCGAAAAGGGATAAAGGGCCATATCCATTCGTCTTCCAAGGCATCCTTTAAGTGATCTCGTCGTTCCCTTCCTTAAACCTAACCGTTCCTTCAAACTTGTTATGGCTCATTTTAGAATTTTCAACAAACGGTTTTCCTAGCACTACTTGGGATAAGCTATAGTCAATGACATATCTGATGTCTTCTAGGACCACAAAATCAACTAAGTAGGTGAAATTTTCTATAAAGACGTGTACATCTTTGACTCTTCCCACAAAGTTGCAAACCCCACCTGGATACTTAGGGTCTCCCCTAATCTTAAGTAGCTCATTCATAATGTCATTCTAAACATATGATGACATCACATTAATGGGAGATTCCGTATCTATGTAAGCATGCTCGACATTCCTATATCCAATCATACAAGGATTTTGAGGTTCCAAGGATTTCTCTCTAATCTTTGGGCATATCCTAATGATGGGTGATCAGGGATTGTCGATTATGTATTGATGGTAAGCAACCTCTTCCTTAGTGGGGTAAAGATTGAAGTAAGCATTATCCTCCTCATTAACATTTTTATCCACTAAGCCATTATCCGAACTACTGCTGATCATAGGGCCAACAACAGAGGCGCTAACCATTTTCTCAACAACATCCCTAATTGTACTGTCAAATACCTTTTACAAATCTTGAAGGTCGTTATTTCTACTCACATAACGGCTTTGCCGGTTGTGTTGGTCAGTGGGTTGGGGTTTGAGTGAAAGTGATTTATTTGGTGGTGGGTTGTTGTTTAATGAGTTATCACCTTCCATAATGAAAAGTGATAGGATTACTAACAAAGGTCACGAAGAAGGGGGATAGACTACCAGGAAGCTAAAAATGAGAAAAAATCTTACTTGATAGGAATCAAGCAAGGAACCTAAACAAGGTGGAAATCTAACTAGCTATTCTATTCCCCGCAATGGCGCTAAAAACTTGATACGCTGCACAACGCGTTCGGGTCAAATGAAACTTCCTTTTCTTCGAGCAAGTTTTCAACCACCTAGGCAGTGAACCTAATCGTTGTAGTGTTGTATTAGGGTAATCCTCGGGATTGATATCGTTCTCTAGGGGAATAGGATTGCTAGTGAGAAGTTACTACGCTAAGGTTGGGGTTGAGGAAGATTTTTTTTTTTATCTTTTTATATTTTTTAGAAAATTGAAATTACGAATCTCGGGGTATTAGATTTGGGGGGTGGTACTTCTACCGATTACTCTACTATCTATTTATCTAATTAACTAAGCTAAGGGTTAGTCTATTTCTAATTGATGTGTGCTCGTATGATGATTAAAGATGTGTTTACCTAGATACTATTACTCCCTAGTTATCTCCTATTGATGGTTGAATTGTCACGTCCTTATTCTTAACGCGTTGTTTCTTCTAAGGTCGTAGGGTATGCTTTCTTCCCTAACTCTTTGAGACTACCTTAAGGTTATTGCCTACGACATCTCTAGGATTCATAAACTAACTCTAAGGTTTTCTTTGGATTTTTAGCCTACAATAACTCTAGGCGATTATAAACTAATGTTCACAAAGATTACTCAAGCATTAAAAACACAAAGAATGACCTATCGCAATCCTAGGTCAATTACAATTAAGATAAGAGACAACCAATCAATATTCAATACCTAGGTTTCATAGATCTAAGCAAACACACAAGTAAATTAGCCGAACATGGAAAACATGCAAGCATACACACATACAATTGAAGACATAATTGAATCAATGAAGTAAATTACTTATCTTGTTGTAAAATAGGTATGAGAACCCTAAGATCTCGCCCAAGACAACAAAAATCGTTATTAGGTTTTACTCCACAAAACTACCTCTAAAAGTCGAAAATTCAATTCTATATATAGAGTTACAACTTACGTGCGGCGCTCTTTAAATGTGACGCCGGATCGCCGCCATTAGGGTTTCGTCTTGACCACGTCAACCTTGTGACGGCGTCACCTTATGGCTTTGACGTCGTAGCCTTCATCTTCTGACACCGTCGGGATTTGAATCTAGGCCGTCTGAGTTGTGACGCCCTACTCTTTAAAACCTGACATCGTCGGGTACAAAATAGCAATTTCGCTACTGAGTCGTCACAAATTTGGAGCACATTGTGACGGCGTCGTCTTCTAACTGTGACGCCGTCACCTTCAATTTTAGCAGCTTGAGTGTCTTGATCTTGACTTGGCCATTTTCTTCATATATTTACGCCTTTTCGTCCGAATAAGTGTCATTCCAGCAATTCGCCTTCAAGAGACCTAAAAAGTGAAAAGGAACGAAATTAAGCAGTAACGGATATTGGAGATCTTATCCCCAGTGTAAAGATTTGTAGATGTACGACGTGTTTTACTCTAGCAGTATGTCGTATTCGGCTGAACGACTTATACACATTTTTTTGCTCACATTCTTACCATAGAGGATCATACCGAGCAATATCAGGGGAGTATTCCATTTCTAATTCTACCCTCTTTATGTTTTAGTATTCATTTATACTACAAGGGCATTGTACATCTCAAGTGGGGGGGGGGGGGATAGATAAAATTAGAATTTTACTTGTCCTAATTTACAAAAAAATCCTAAAATATGCCAAAATTAAAAAAAAAATCACATGTTTTTCATAAATCATTAGTACCATAATCCGTACACAATACCTTTATTTTCATTTGTGAAAATTTAAGCCTCTCCGTTTCCACTATTTTACCCAAATTCCATAAAAATATAAGTGTGCCAGTGGATTGTTGTAGACTTTAGAACTTCACTTGGTATATTTAATTGAGACCATAATGATGAGCATTTCATTAGGAAAAACTGGTGTAATTGGCAGTTATAAGGATTTAAAACGTGCGATTTTAGGGGGACATTTAAGCTCTAAACTCGTACATTTGTGATCAATTATTACCTTAAATCGTTCATTTTCACATTTTAGGTATTTGGGACACAAAAGCTGAAAACCGACACGTTTTGGACTAATTTAAAAAAGAAAACGAAGAAAACGATCAAGTCGCGAAAAAGTATGGAAAAGGGCTCCAGACGGCGTCACAACCTCAACGTGACGCCGTCACTTGCATTTGGATGTGATGATTTGATGGAAATTTTGCATGTGATGGCTCAGAAAACTTGATAAAGTCTATAACCTGACAGCGTCACTTGTATTTGAAGATCAAGATTCAAAGTAAAAATTACACCAGATGACTCAGACTTTTTGAAGAGAGACGACGTTAGTGACACAAGGCGACGCCGTCACAACAGCGGCAATGCAACTGAAGAAACCCAATTGACGGAGAGCTGACGGTGTAACAACCTTAAAGTGACGCTGTCACAATTGTAAAACTATATATATTTTCGTATGTTTCCATTATTCATGTAACATTTTGGAGAGGTGAAACCCTAGACGAATTTATGCTCTTTTGCAAGGCTTTTTATAACCACTTTATCCATGTTCTATTGAAGTTAAATAACTCATCTTTAATCATTCAATATGTCTGTGTGTTGTTTGATTATATGGTTTTCATTTCTTCACTTTAATATGCTAGGCTAGATCTATTAGTGTTTACTTAGATTGAATGAAACCTAGTTATTAATTATTGATTGCCGTCTCTTGTTTAATTGGTTGCCTCACGTGAGGATAAGAAAACTGGATTAATTCTTATATGTACTAGCTTGTCCATCTTATTAAACGCAACCCTAGAGTGCGCTAGTGGTTTTTCTCGTTGTATTTATTGCGTGAATTGCAGCTTGTAGATCCTAGGAAACTTATTAGACTTTAAGCTTTCTTAGGGGAGACTTATACGTTCATAGAGTTAGGGCATATGGCACCTCCCTACGACCAATAATAAGGAATACAACGCTCTAATTAAAACAAGGATGTGAAAATTCAACTAATCAATAAGAGATAACTAGAGAGTAAAGATAATCTAAGTAAACACGTTTTTCCTATCATAAGACTTACCACTTTACTTTTTCGCATACTTAGTTTAATTTTAGTTTATTTAATTTTGTTTTAATTAATTAGTAGTTAAAACGTCCACTCTTCAAATCCTGAGATTTTAAGTTGCTTTCTAAAAAAATATAAAAATACAAAAAGACTCATCCCTCACCTTTAGACCTATCTTGACATACACTTTGGCTTTCACAACATTATTTCCCTAGAGAACGATCAATTTCCCGTGTCTTGCCTATACTAAACTACAACGATTAGGTACAATACTTAGGAGGATTGTAAAACTTGAGGTTTTGCAAAATTCCGCTATCAGGCGATAATCAATGAATAAGTAAAATTATTAAGATACATCCAAATGGCCCATGTCATTTGCATCTATTTGTTTATTATAACTAAATATACCGGTTAGTTAACCACCCATATAGACCTTTTGTTACTCTCATATTTAGAGTACGATACCTCTAGATAAACTGTTGAGCCTATCTTTTTTTTTGTTTAACCCACTATATCTTTATGTTTCGTTACACCCTTACACCTTAGCCTACCGTGTAGATAAAAGTCCCTGGTTGATTGCTAGTGCTACATGTGTCCCGTGTATTTCCTGTGTTCATGTAAGTTGTTCGCTGATTCTTTTCTAAAGAGACATTGGTCGGGAAAATTGCATGATCCAATGGGAATGTGATAGTATGCATATTGAGTCATGATTTTATGTACTACTAATTTCACTTTTTATTATTTCATTCGAGTTTTTATGCGTTCATGATATCACAAATGAGATATTAGTGGTGAAATGGTAATGTATTGTACCATTAGTTTATTTTTTTAAAAAAGAAAAAAAATGAGTTAGTGTATATGTTGGTACATAATATAAACCAATAGTTATTAGTATAAGTAGTCATAATATAAGCACTTGTTAGTGTATAAGTGGTGCCACTATTTTTGTTATATATTTTGGGATCTTAGGGGAGTTGGTTAATCGAGATAAGCAACTAGGTATGTTTTATGGTATTTCGATGATGTTGTCGAGATGTCATTGAGTCTAATTCGTATGTCACTAAAGCATGTGTTTTTCGTGTTAAAGCTTGAGTTAGTCAATGATAAACGTCTCTTTCATGGTTTGTGGTAAGGTAGTAGCCAGTAGCACTTAGTAGTGTCAACTTAATCTATTTGTTTCGTATATTTTTCATTTTAAACCATTTATAAATATTTCCCATGCCTTATCCTACTCTTAATCATTATTAATATCATTATTTACTAATCCTAGCCTTTAGCTTACTCGAGTTGAGGATTTGAGCAATCTTAGGTGTCTCATTCATGGATTTGGGCGAGCATTTATGATTTTGTCACTTCTTTTGGAGTATTGGTATCAGTAAAGATTACATTATAAGAATAATCACCCCCAAGCCTATCACATTTTAACCCATTTGCCTTTGAAGTGGTTATTGTTCTCAGACTCTAGTGGTGGAGATGTGTATCCTTGCCAAGCTTATAATATAATACTCACCACGACTGTGCAATTGAGTGTACCACTAAATATACACCCTACACTAAGCAACTTGGTCTGTTTTATGGTAACCAACAAACATTACAGCAGAAAAATGCAAACATTGAAAGAGCTCAAGTAAAGGTAGTTACTTAGAATACAGATCTGAGACACCATTTCTAGTAAACAGGCAATGTAGTCAAAAGTTGGCAACACGTCAGCCATGTCGTCACTTTTACTAGTTTGTGATACGAAAACCTCAAATTATAATTCTTGAAAGCTGCTGAACCTGAATCAAAATTTTTAGTTATAATGTTTTTTTCCTGGCCAAAATATTGGTTAACTTAATTGGAATGAAGTTAACCGTCTGGAAAATGGATAAATGAATAGTCTTATAGTCATTTTGAGTGAACTTGAAAGGTATTATATTGACCTCTTAAGATTACCTCTTAGAAAATGGATTAATGGACACATGTCTTATTGCTTGATGTGAAACTAGAAAGAAAAAGCCTACGAGCATTAGAGGCTAAGAATGTTAAGCTTGCCCAAACTACTGCATAAGCTGTTGGTCAACATTTCACAAAGAAGGTTTGAATCCACACTTCACCTTACACATTTTTGTAACCTGATTTGCAGCCTTGATGCAATCCATGCGATATCTACTGATTTGTATTATTTTGATTTTCAAAGCACATCCCTATAATTTCCGGCATGAATAAATAAAGGAAATTAAAGGTATGTGCTTTGAAACATAGCAAAGAAAAGAGTGTACATAGCATATGTCAAAAAGTTCAGGAGGTTTACGTTTGAGTTCAGATTGGGGGTTGAGCGACTCATAATTTAGGACATAGCATGTTGAAGCAGGCTCGATCAGGTTGGAATGACCCAAAGACTGTTGTCCATTCTAAATTCTCTCACTAAATAATAAATGTGTTTATTAGATTACAAAAGCTATATTAATCTTTGATTAAACAATTCCGGGGGTTTTTGGAATTTTTGAGAGATCTTGACCCATTTCCCCCTTCTTTGATTCTAATTCTTAATATGTCCTATTTGACCCATTAGAAACTAAAATTACCCTGAATCGACGCATACATAAGCAAAGTTTTCATACCTAGCTTAATATTTCATACAAATTTGCTGTCGAAAACAAAATGATGTCAAAAATGATTCTACAAATGGATGGTTAAATTACTTTTGTTTCATGTGCAGGTGCTGCACTTTATTCACTATAACTAAACAAGCTAGGTATTGCTGCTCAGGTCAATTCCATAGAATATTGTTTTTATTGTTGTAACAATATTGTGACATCAAGTTGCAATTATTCTGTACGTCTTTATAGTTTATATAGTAAAATTTAATATTATTCTTATTGTAGATATGCAATTTTTTAAATATTCATACCAAAAATGGGTTTTTTAGATTGCAATTTACCAAGTCACTAACTCTTTGTTCTTTCGGGTGTCATGTTTTAGGCTGCAAATTCAGGTTGCATATTAGAAGATCTTATAAGACGACACTCACCACGTGACTGGACCAAAATAGTAACCGAATATGAAAGTAAAGAAGCCATTGATGGTAATATTTCACCTTTTAGAGGACACGTCCATATGAGGAAAAACAGGTATATTAAAAAGTTATCTATTTATCTTCACTTTTATTTTTACCCTTTTCAAATTTATATAGAGGGATATTAAGTTGATACTGTATAAAGGGTGTTTGGTTGTTACTGTATAAAGGGGTGTTTGGTAGTTTTTGTATAAAGGGGTATTTAGTTGTTGCTCACTATGAAAAATAGTTATGATCAAGCGTAAAGTGTAAGTTATGCTCATTATAAAAAAAATTAATCATTTTTTATATGAGTATATAGTAAGTACGTCTCAATTGAATTTTCACTTTTTTTTACGAGCGAATGAAACTACTCATACTTCACATTGTCAAATTAAATATTTAGTTACATTTTGTTGGCTATTTTCACAATTTAAATGAGATTTTGTATGCACTACTTTGACTCCCATTTTTTTTACAGTAGTTACATCATATCTAACTGATAGGAAACTGATTCAACTATAAGAATGAACAATTAGGAAGTGTTTGGACATGCAGTGATATTGCAGATTGAAATTTTCATGCTACAAGGATATCACATGTTTCTTTGGAACAACTGTATGTTAGAAGTTATGATTGATAACAAGGTTTGTGTTTAATCAATCACGTTAGTTAACTGGAATGTTACGGTGTTTTAAATTCCCCTTGGGTTTATAGGTCTTTTTAATTTACCCATTACATCAATAAGGCCAGGATCGATGTTCACGGATTTGCTGGATGTTGCACAAAGCCCAAATGATTGTGTTGAAAGAAAAAGATTATTTGCAAAAATATTCATGTATTGTAAATGTAAAAGTTTGTTATTGCAATTAGAATTGAAAGATGGTTCATTTGACTTTGTATAAGACAAACACTTACAATTACTTAGTCAATTTTTCCGCTCATATATGAGATTCAAATTTGACTTTTCTTCATTCAGTAAACATATGTAGATATTTTATAGGATTTATTATTATTATTGTTATTATTATTATTAATGAAGCTAGCCCGTCCGTTGAGCGGGTCTTGAAGCTAGTATATAGATATAATAAGATAAAGGTTAACTAAATGATATATATCTTCCAATGAGTTTCACACTTTGACCGATACTAAAAAATGGATCAAGATCCTCCGAGTTCATAACACAACTCGAGTCAAGTCGAATGATTGTGGCCATCGGATTTAATTTAATGGTTCAAATCAAAGAAGTTAACGATTTGGTCGTTGGATTAAACCGATGGCTCATCATCTAACTTGAGTCGAGTTGAGTTTTCAACTTGAAAGAATCTCCCTCCCTAAAAAATATAGACATCCACATGTTATTATCCATAACATCATCTTTTCTTTTATCTTCAATTAACATAAACACAAGTAGATAGGCCCTATGTCTTTGTTAAATGCAAATTCCTCTTATCTTCAACTTCCATTTTCATCAACTAAGGGTGTGTTTGGTATCCTATTATGGGAATGAGACTATCACTATGAAAGTGATTAAAGGTGTTTGTTTAATATGAGAGGGCCCACCACTATGGTAATGAATAATAGATTTTATCCATACTCCATATACATCAAACTACTTAGGTATGAATCTTTCATAGATGAGGGACCCACCACTACTATCAAACTCATACCCATTGTCATTCATGGCACCATACCAAACGCACCCTAATTCCTAAAGTTGATGAATCTTATGCTCATCCATCCCATCCATCTTTTCTCAAATCCAACCAAGACACAACTTGAGATTTTATAACCCAATTTAATTCGAAATGAACCATCGATATCATAATAACCCAGTTAATAAATAAACAAATCTAGCAAACATAAAGTCTTGAATCTTCAATCATGTTAATAATTACAGATTTATTAAAACCTTTATTCACTCAAATCAGTGCATATATGGGAGTACATATTGTGGTAGGTATAGATCTTGTCTTCCTATACCAAACACTCAAAACATATGTCTCCAAACAATATGAAAGCCATATCTTCCAGCCATGCACACCCTGAGGTAAGCAATAACGAATGATAGATATATGTACTTGAAGGTTTATACTCTAAAATCTCAGCAAAGCATGCATGTAACTAAGATTTAAGGGACGTGAATCCTATCAAGACCAATTTGGATATAAATTTAATCATCAAATATGTATTTCTAACAGTAAGCTATTTAATTCGCAAGAAGGAGGTAAACTACTACTCCAAATATTAAATAGGGTTAAGCCCATTAAATGAAACGAGCTTTCTTCATTTTGCTCATTAATAAAAGAACTTTTTCTTATTTAATCTAGGATATCAAACTTTCAAATTTGCTATAGTATATTAAATATGGTAACTGTCATTTTAGTCGAATCTTTTGGTCCACTGCCAGATTCGCGAGTTAGCGTATGTTTTCATTTACAGTACTTTGGAATAACTTATTTCCAATATCCCTCAAGAAGTTGGTTCCCCCGGAACCCCCTAGGTCTGCCCCGCGCTATAAATAGATCCTTCGTTAATCAATCTAAGCATCCCAAAGAAAACACATTTATACAAAGATCGAACAATGGCCAGTAATGTGTTTGGCAAGCCAGTAACCGGGGAAGTCGCAAGGAGAGGGCAGCCACTGCTCGAAAAAATCCAAATCACGGATAACAAGCGTGATGAAGCGATTACCTATGTTAGGAAACAAAAAGCAAACTCTGGCAATGGAGTTTCCACGCTGTGTATATTTTATAATGCTACGGGTGAAACCTTGTATTATGATCAAGAACACTCCTGGTATGGGCGAGTCTGGGATTTATATCCGATGGAAGTTCAGAATGGCCAATGGGGTGCGTTTTTGCATGTTAAAAACGCAAGTGCGGCCAGTGGCTCGATGGCGTATGTCACATATCTTGTCGAGGGCAACAACAATGGAGGTTTCTACAACACTCTAATTGCTTGGGAGACCCCTTGGAACCGGGTGTCATTAGATACCCACGTAAGTATGCAAGTTTTCTTTATTCAAAAGTCAATACTAATTGAGTATTAAGCTTGCACAATATATGTACAGTTTTTTTTAACCCTCTTTTACAAATAACAACGGATACGTACAATATATAATTTACGGATACGTATGATATATAATTTACTTAGATGAGCTAAATTTCATGTGTACAGGCTTTCTGTGACGTCTATGATGATGGAAAAATGGATGACAATAATAGGATCTATAACAATCTCAATGGGAGTCCTAGGCAAGTTGCGGTTCGCAAGAAGGGAATGCGGATGACCGCGACCATTGAGTCTGATACCTCTCCATTGTTCGAGGCACATCTCAATCTTAATGGTGCTTAATTTAGACTAAGCTTGCTTGGTCATAGTAAGAAGAAGAAATAATAATAAGCAAAGCTCCATGACATGGATGCTAAAAATAAAATGCACTTTATTTACGTATATATCTATTGTTGTATATATTAAGTGTATTGCTATTAGAGACAAATAAACCATAACATAAAACATAAAAGTGTAGAAGCGATCAAGTAAATCTTTGAATTGTTGAGACACAAAAACACAAGTAAGGAAAATGTTGAGCCTCGTGATCTCACGCTTTCTTAAAATGATCGTCCTCTTCACAGTCTTGAGAATCGGTGAACGTCGATCTCCCAGGATACAACAACAACGGATAACCCCGTTAGCACAAACGGGTTATCAAGGCGAACCAAAATCGTGTCTTCCCTCTATTATATTACGAACGGATACACACAAGGTCAAGACTAATGGTGAACAAAGAAGAGGAGTGAGTTATTATTTCTTGGTATATCTAAAATGAAAGAGTAAGCTCCAACATATAAGGAATTGAAATGGAAAAAAACGGTCACAATTAATTTTACTAATGTCTCATGAATTAAAATAAATAAGGGATTGTCTACAGCAGGTCTTCCTAAGCGGCTGGTTAAAAGGCCGAGACCCACAAAAGGTACCGAAAAATATTTTTTATTGAAAAGTGTGAGTCCTTGAGTCTTTAAATTATTTTTGGTGTTTTTGTGGGTCTTCCTTTTTAACTTGCAGGTCAGCAGGCCTGGTTAGACAATCCCAATAAATAAAACCATTAATTAAATTTATTCTTAGTTCTTATTAGTAAGACAAAATCAATTGTCATTCACCACATTTGACCACATTTTCCAACATCTATTGCATATTGGTGTGCCTGTATGTGTTTTAGGTGGCTGTGATTTCTTACTCTCGTGATAAGAAACTCAACTATGATGGCTTTATCTTCTTTTTTTTCTTTTTCTTTTTCGTTTGTAACAAAATTGTCTTCCGTTGCCCCTTTGATTGCTTCTTGTATTTTCATGATCAACGTTAAGTTATCTTTCTCATCATTTATCTTTATAATAGTTCCTTTTAGGGTCAAACGGGCGAGCAGCTCGTGAAAAACTTGGGATCGGATCGGTGAAAAGTTCGAACATGTCGAGCCTAAGTTTGTGCTCATTTCATAACCGAGCTCGAGCCCGAGTTCCATACAAAAAGATTGAGTATACTCGCGAGCCTAAACGAGCCCTAAAAATATATACATATATATTGTCTATACGTATAACCGTGGATAAACGAGCTTTAAAGAAGTAAACGAGCTCGAGCCTTGTGTAATTAACGAGCTCGATCCTTTTGTTACGAGCCGAGCTCCATTTGAACTTTGTTTTCTTTAAAAATCTATACGTATATATATTGTCTATACGTATAACAGTGGATAAACGAGCTTAAAAGAAGTAAACGAGCTCGAACCTTGTGTGATTAACGAGCTCGGGCTTTTTGTTACGAGTCGAGCTCCATTTAAACTTTGTTTTCTTAACACATCATATAAATTAGTCGAGCCTGAGTCGAGCTCAAACTTGTGAAAATTTTCACGAACAGAACTCGAGCTGAAAATATGAGGCTCGAAACGAGCTCGAGCTCTATATATATAAATGAGCCGAGCTCGAGCTTGAGCTCGGCTCGACTCGTTTCCACCCCTTCTTTTCTTCATCAACTTTTTTTTATTACTACACATTACTATAGCAAACTTGTTATTTTATAATAATAATATAAATATGACCGGATAATTTTCCACTTCATTAAAGTATAAATTTGTATAATTATTAATTAAATGTATATACCTTTATCTTCCTCAACCTCCATTGTCATCAATCAATTCCTAAAGTTGATGAATCTTATGCTCATCCATCCCATCCATCTTTTCTCAAATCCAACCAAGTCACAACTTGAGATTTTATAACCCATTTAATTCGAAATGAACCATTTATATCGTAATAACCCAGTTAATAAATAAATAAATCAAGCAAACATAAAATCTTGAATCTTCATGTTAATAATTACAGATTTATTAAAACCTTTATTCACTCAAATTAGTGCATATATGAGTACATATTGTGGTATGTATATATACTTGTCTTGTTGAGGGATCATGGAAATAACTTATTCCAAAGTATTGTAAACCATATTTAGCATACTATAGAAAATTTGAAATTAAAGTTTGATATCCTAGATTAAATAATAAATAGTTTGTTTATTAATTTGGAGTAGTAGTTTACGTCCTTCTTGCGAAATAGCTTCTCGTTAGATATACATATTTGATGATTAAATTTATATCCAAATTGGACTTAATAGGATTCACGTCCCTTAAATCTTAGTTACATGCATGCTTTGCTGAGATTGAAGAGCATAAGGCTTTAAGTACATATAAGTATGATTCGTTATTGCTTACCTCATTGTGTGCATGGCTGAAAGATATGGCTTTCATATTGTTTGGAGAATATATGTTTGAGTGTTTGGTATAGGGTATGGTTTGAAGGAATGTGTATCAGACTCATAACGGCGTGCCTTTAGATATCCACACCCTGTTGGACCTTGTAATTGCATAAGTCTTGTATTATGTAAATAACGATAGATGAAGGACCAAACTTGGTCATTAGATAGTTTATAACCGCCAAACGGTTAAAAATAGTTAATAGCGGTTAAAGTTAGTTAAATAACCGAATAGCGGTTATGGGCAGTTAAAAGCGGTTATGGCGGTTATGGTAGTTAAAAGGTAGTTATACCCTTTCATAAAAGCCTATATATACGCTGCATATGTATCATTGTTAGGTGTGTCTCAAATACAATGTAACCACTGTTATATTGATTAATAAATGAATCATCTTCTTGTTAATCTTGTGCATATATTTCGATCATGTGGAAATCACGAATAAACCGCTGCAACGATTCTACATTGGCATCAGAGCCAAAGGTTCAAACCCTGGGAAGTGGCATCAGAAACGAAGGTTTACAAGATTACAAGTTGTGATTCAAGATTTTTGATAAAGAAGATCAAGATACCGAGAAGGGAAGACACCAAGGATGTTGGGGAAGATAATGCATGATCAGAACCAACGGAAGTTGCAAAATAGCAACGACTTCAATCCAACGAAGATTGAAGGAAACTGTGGAAAACTAGAAGGGGGGGTTGAATAGTTTTGTCGATTTTAAGTTGATTTCAAAACTTTAGATCCGATATTATGTGAAATCGTATGGATGTTGAGAACGATATAGATCTAATGATAGTGCAAGCAAATAAATAAAGATAAGGGATAGAAATGACAAACCGACGATAGTGGTTCGCCTACAAGGACACCTTCCTTTCCTACTCCACTCCCCAGTCACCTACTCGAGAGTTCAAGCACTATGTCAACAAACTCCTTCACTTGGCGGAGAAGCCTTCACAACGTTGCTTACACTTTATCCGGTACAAAGCTAAATCCAGTCCGTAGCACGGTGGACCAAACCAACACAACTATTACACAACAAATATGTGAAATATCAAATACAAGATCTTTGCTACAAATCTTGGGAGTGACAAATCAATCAGGACCCTTGCTTGATGACTTGTAGAATTCTCGTGATCTCGCTTTAGAAGGACCTATATGAGGATCACAAAATAGAAAGAAAGAAGAACAACTCTCTAGATCAAGTGATCTATATGTTAGAAGAGAATGAGTGTATATGAGATTTAGTAAGAAGAGGGTGAGTTAGAATGAAGAAATGGCTCTCTATTTATAGGCAAATTTCCTCACCGTTCCCGCGGATCCCACGGATCCTTCCACTGGGATCCGGCTAGCACAAAGCTAGGGATCCGTGGAACAGCTCTCTTTGCCCATGGGTTTTGGTTATGGGTCATGGGTTGGTCCATGGGTTATATCTAGATTCAATGTATCTAAGTATACATTGTATCAAGTCTCTTTGGGTATGGGTTAAGATCCATGGGTTGTGATATTTACCCATCCTAATTAACTATTACAACAAATGCTTTAATTACTACATTTTTGTATTTAAAGAATTATATGTAAATGCTTTACAAAATAACATGTATCCTTATAATTATACTTAGGATAACATTATATATGTTATCAACAAAACACAAAGAGATCGCAAAATATTAATAAACGTTTTTACGGTTTATTTGTATTAACAATCTTCCCTTTTGTTGATGACAAAATATAATGTTATGATGAGTAAACTTAAGAATAGATGTAAGTTTTGAAAGCTCATAAGTTTTACTTCTTCTCCCTTTTTGTCGAAACAAAAGTTTAACCCTGGAGGAAAAAGTAGTCAACGTGTTTCTTACTCCCTCGACGGTAGCTCCCCAGTTTGGGCGTCAAGAGAAGAAAAAAATCCTACAAAAAGAAAGGTTAGTAACATGCTTAAATGATCTTGTGGTTGTTGAGAATCAAGATAGGAGCCAAGGTATGTAAACAAGGCCTTGTAATAAAATAACAAATTGTAGTGGTAGTTAAGCCACCTACAAGCATGTAAAAATAAGAACAAGACTTGTTCTTGAAAATGACAAAAAATAATAATACTAAAAGTGAAAATTAGTAGTAGTGATTCCTTCCATGCTTGCATAAGGTTATGGATGGGGTTTTGATGAGTAATGGTATTGATGCGATCAAGGATGAGGTTGAGTATGAAACGCATTTCTTCCTAACTTCTATTGCAATTTCCTAGTGGATTGGCAATGTTCACAATGTAAATGATGTGGGTGATGAGTGCGGAAGTTTTCCGGTTGTTTTAATTTGAGTTATGCGAAGTTGTGGTGAAAAATAGGAAAATATGGATCAAAATCCGAATGTTTGTAAGTGGTGGTGGAAAAGAACCTAGATGTTCTTGTAATGTGATGGGAGCTAGGGGTGGTGATGTTTCAAGATCTTGAAAATAGTATTTGGTGATGTGGGGGGTGTTGAAAAGACTATTTCTTTTTCTTTAGGTTGGGTAGATCTTGTTGGAGTGTTAAGGAGTTCCAAAAGAGTTATTTTAGGTGGTAATGAAGTTGGTGTACTTGTTGGTGATGAGGGTGGTGCTATAATGGAAGCATCTTGTGGTGAGTTATTTGTTGAGGATGAATCATTTGAGGTTGGTTTTGCTAAACAACAAGATCGGATACTAATCTGTGCGGATATCCTAGCATTTGATTGTGGTATTTTGGATGGTGGAAGTACAAAGGTTTGGATATCATGATTGTTTGTACTAGATGATTCTCCTAAAGGGTTTTTGGATGACATGATGAAGTGTGTTTGTGAGAAGGAGATGGAGTATGCAAGCATTTTGGGAGTTATATATATATAAAACAACACATTGTAATGAATGTTGACCCAAATGAGGATTAAAATCTAATGATTAGATATGAATTCAAGGCATGTGATCATGAGAACACAAGCATTAAAGAGCATACTCCAAAAATGAAGCAAATGTGGATTTTTCATCCAAAGTGACAAAAATAGAAGTTGAAAAGCGACACATTTACGGATCCCAAGGATCCTTCCTCGAGGATCCGTCCGCATGATTTGGGATCCATGGGTCCAGTGATTCGAGCAAAGACAAAAATTTTCTTTTGGAAACATTTTTCCTATTGTGTGCCTATATGCAAACTATTTGGAGTTGCGGTTTTCTCGACCTCTAAAAATAAAAGGAAAATAACTAGAGAAAATGAATCCTAATTGAGATAATCCGAAAACACACATTTGGTACATAAGTACGTAATATTGTGTTATCAATGCTCCTAATTCATTTTGCTTAAATGAATGTACCCGAAAACACATATTAGTTATATGTTCCTTTAGCATTCAAAGACATGAGATGCAATGAAAACGGGTTTTACTTTGCATTAATAATGAAAAAGTAATTTGTCCTAGGCGTGAGAAATTGCTTTTGTGAAATTGATACGGGAAGGTATCATTCTTTTTAGAAAATATTTTGAAAGGAGATTTTCTTGAAAAATGTGTATGTAGTTATGTGAAAGAAGAGAAAAAAAAATTATAAATGGAAGACTTATCTTGGGTTTTGAAAATTCCCGTATTGTTTGTAAGTTGTGCGTGAAATAGAAATCCTAGACTCAGAAAGAAGAAGGCTAGTGTTTACATACCTTGTAGAGTCAATTAAGTTATGACGTTTGTTCCATTAGGCCAAGACCAAGACGAAGTAGGTTGAATTATTCCCGCTTCAACGGTTTGGTGAGGACGTCGGCTATGTTGTCTTCGGATGAAACCTTCTCAATAGAGATGTTCCCCTTTTGAACATTGTCTCTTAGGAAGTGATGACGAATCTCTATATGCTTTGTGCGAGAATGTAATACCGGATTCTTGCTTAAGTTGATTGCACCTTTGTTGTCACATCGGATGGCTATGTCGCTTAGATGGATGTCGTAGTCTACTAACGCTTGTTTCATCCATAGTGCTTGTTGGCATGCTTTCACGCGAGACGCACTCGACTTCGGTTGTTGATATTGCAAGTGCCGTTTGTTTCTTAGAAAACCATGATGTTAAACAACATCCCATAAAAGTACATACCCACTTGTACTTTTTCTATCAACGTAATCACTGCATGGTCGAATCGCATATACAATTGTTTCTACTCCGTGCCCTTAGGATACCATAATCCTAATTGTGTTGTACCATTAATATATCTAAATATTCTTTTTACGACTTCTAGGTGTGATATTTTAGGGTCTTCTTGAAACCTAGCACATAAGCAAACACTAAACATGATATCCGCCTACTTGCCGTGAGGTAGAAAGGCTACCTATCATGCCACGATATTTAGTATTATCAACGGATTCTCCGTCCTCGTCTTTAGTGAGTTTGGTGTCGGATGACATTGGAGTCCTAATTGGTTTTGACTCTTCTAGACCGAATTTCTTTAACATCTCCTTGATGTATTTAGATTGATTAAAGAAGATACCATCTTCTACTTGTTTTATTTGTAGACCAAGAAAGAAACTAAGTTCTCCCATCATACTCATCTCGAACTCGTCATGCATGATTTTAGAGAAATCATCACACATGTCTTGACAAGTGGATCCGAATATAATATCATCTACATATATTTGTACTATGATTATATGTGACTCTCTTTTCTTAGTAAAAAGTGTGTTGTCAACTAACCCCATGGTGTAGTTGTGTTTAACTAGAAATGACTTGAGTCTATCATACCAAGCTTTTGGAGCTTGTTTAAGACCGTAAAGGGCTTTCTTTAATTTATACACATTTGGGTTTTCAAAATCAATGAAGCCGGAGGTTGAGCTACATATACTTCTTCATTTATGACACCATTTAGAAAAGCTTTTGACATCCATTTGATAAAGCTTTAGATCATTAGCACAAGCATCGCAAGAAGTATCCTTATAGACTCTAATCTAGCCAGGGGCATAGGTCTCATCAAAGTCTATTCCTCTTGTTGGTTATACCCTTGAGCAACGAGTCTAGCCTTGTTCCTAGACACTACTCCGTTTGCATCTAATTTGTTTTATAAACCCATTTGGTTCCTATTATGGTTTGATTACTAGGTGGAGGACAAGTGTCCAAACATCATTAGAAACAAATTGATTTAGTTCTTCTTGCATAGCCATTACCCAACTTTCATCTTTTATGGCTTCTTGTGTATTCTTAGGTTCTAAGGTTGAGACAAAACAAAACAAGCTACTTTGATTTTGAACTTGAGACCTTAATGTTCGCTCGTTTAGTTTTCCTATGACTTTATCTACGGGGTGATCTTTGGACTCTTTAATGTTTACTATTTTATCACTTAGAGGTTCTTCTTCTTCACTTATCTTTTCTTTATTACTATGGCTTCACTTTCTATAATCTCGTCATCGACAAGAGGTGGAGAGGGTTTGGGTGGACTTTCATCAAATTTTATATTTAATGACTCTTCTACCTTCATTGATTCTTTGTTTAATATGACGTAAGCCTTGCTATTTGGCGAGTAACCTAAAAGATACCTTCGGTTGATTTAGGATCAAATTTTGTAAGGTAATCTTTAGTGTTAAGAATAAAACATTTACTACCAAAGACTCTAAGGTGATTTAACGTGGGCTTTTGCCTCAAATAACTCATATGGAGTTTTTCCTAAGATTGGTCTAATCAAGACTCGATTGAGTATATACGTTGAAGTATCAACGCATTACACCAAAACTTTTGAGGTATGGATTGTTCATTAAGCATGGTTCGACTCATTTCTTGTAGAGTTCTATTCTTTCTTTCTACTACCCCATTCGATTGTGGAGTGCGTGGAGCCGGAAGTTGTGAGTAATACCATTAGCGTCACAAAAAGCTCCGAATTGCACTTCATTATCGAATTCCTACCATGATCCGTCCTAATAGACACTATGGGTCTTCCTAGTTGTCTTTGGATCTTTTGCTTAATATTTCAAAATAGTTAAAGGTTTCGTTTTGTTCTTTAAAAATTTTGTCCAAGTAGACCTAGAGTAGTCATCCACTATTACCAAAGTATAGAAGTTGCCTCCATAACTTTGGATAGCGGATGGACCAAATAAATCCATATGTAGTAATTCTAGACACCTAGTTGTGGACACCATGTTTTTAGCTTTATGACTCGAATGAGCTTGTTTACCTATATTACAAGCATCACAAAAATGATGTTCATATTTTAACTTAGGTAGATCTCTTACTAGATCTTTGGATGATAGCGATTGAAGAAGTCGCATGTTGGCGTGACCCAATCTTGATGCCATAAGGTCAAGTATCATCCATAGAGGTAAGACATAGTTTATCTTTAGGTTCATTACGATTTTAATGACATAGACTCCATGTTTCCTAATTCCTCTTCCTATGGTTATGCCATTTTAAGTATCTTACTACGGTTTCGTAAAAAGTACATTGCACTTTTATCACATATTTGTCCTATACTTAAGAGGTTAAAGTTTAGGTTTTCTCGTGACACACATCGTTAATGGTTAGAGATTTGTTAGAAACCGTACCTTACCGATGATTTTACTTTTGCTATTTCCAAACACCACATTACCTCCATTTACAGATTCATGTGTGAGAATAGATTCTATTGCCGGTCATGTGCCTCGTGCACCGCTATCCTTGACCCATTCATCGGGTCTAGGTCGACCTTAAGCACACCTAAAACAATAGTAAACTCAAAGTTTGGTCCCCATTTGTTCATGGGTCCATTAGTGTTAAACATTCCATTCATGTTAGACATGTATGGATAAGATGAGTATGCATTCCATGGAGCAAAGTTTTGAAAAGAGAAACCGTTTTGCATATTAGGGTTCCATCCCATTTGATGGTTACTTCTTGGATAAATGTTATTAGGTCTCCTAGATGCATTATGTTTTTGAAAAGATGGTGCTTTGTTTCTTGCAAAAGTAGGATTATATTTTGGAGGTGGATTTCTAGTGGTGACATGAGTTGGTTTCTTCCTATTAACGATAACGAACTCGGTTCTAGATGATGAGACTATGTTATTACCACTAGTTGTCACAGCAGATCCACGGATCCCAGTTTGTACACTAGCGGTTCCTTTTAGGGATCCGTGGGATCCGCCACAATGGGTGGTTTTTCTAATTCTTTAACAAATTTTGTTTCTTTACTTTCACTAGTTGATGGATCAAGTTGTTGTATACCTAGACCCTTTTGGTTGTTGGGTTTTAACACCATCGAGTATTATATCTAAGGTGTTTGTACTCATTCTAGCAATTTTAGAATCTAAATGATCAACTAGTGTTTGAAGTTGAACACAAAGTTCACATTCACCACTTGCTATTTTACCCTTTTCCAAACGTTTTAGTTTTGCTTTTAATTCTATGACTTCTTTATCTAAACGTTGGTTTTGACTCTTTAAAAGCTTGTTTTGTTAATTAGTTTTAAGCTAATATTGCATAGTTTATCATATTCATTATGCAATGAGTCGTCATCAAGTGATGAACTACTATAGTATTCGTGATCGCTACACCTCACGGAGGCGGAAAACACAGGTGTAACGGAAAGGAACATAAGCACAAGATAATAGAACATACCAACATTAATATTAAAAAGAAATAATACTCCATTACAATACTAGTTTAGCCGTCATCGGCAAATATATTACAAAGTTTAGATTCCAAAATATTGAGTTTTATTACATACGACTTGTAGCGACAAGTGAAAACTTCTTTATGCAAGACTTGATAGAAAAGCTTACTAACGATCACCTGAAATGCATGAGAGAAAAACGGGTCAACTATGAAAATAGTTGGTGAGTAAACACGTTTAGCGAAATAAGAAAACTCGTAAGAAATATTCAAAGCTTTCGGTCAACGAAAAAAAATAGTTCTCAAAGCAAAGGCATTGTGTATCCACTCAGTTCCAAATTCCGCCCATACAAAACTTGCAACCTGTGTGTACACAACCCATTGCACAAAAATATAGTGCGTCAAGTAGTCAAGTGTAAGTGGTCATAATAGTTCACAATATTGTACCAAGTATATAATAATTTAGAGATGCTCCGAACATGGGAGACTTTGCCTTTGCCCAACAAGGGAGACTCTTTGTCACTCGACCACCTAGGCGAGAATTATGAGACCGCTCCACCAATAAGGCGAGACTTTATAGTGATGCTCGAGCAGGGAGACTTTGTCTTGCTCCAACAAGGGAGACTCCTTTGTCACTCGACCACCTGGCGAATTATGGAGACCGCTCCACCAATAAGGCGAGACTTTATAGTGATGCTCCGAACAGGGGAGACTTTGTACGGTTCAATAAGTTCAAATAAGTAATAGGTTCGTAATTAAGTTCAAGGATTTGATTCAAGTTCACAAGTTCTAGTCAAACTAGTTAATAAAAGTAGTAAACAATTTAGCTCAAGAAAGGTTCATGCATTTCGCCCCAAAATATAGTAAAACGGAAAAAAATGGGGTTTGTGATTACTCACTTGGTAAACTGAGGCGATGACAAAAGTGAGTACACCGAGGTATAATGTGATGTCAACCGGACCTATTACGAATGATATGATATGTCATGAGTTGCAATGTAATGTTATGCATGCACCGTATGTTATTTATACCATTTACGGGTTTTGAAAATATTACTCGTCATCGAAAAATACTCTTTTGAAGTCTTGACCCTTCAAAAATGTCTTTACAAGTTTTACGTCAAAATGTCATCCTACAATGGTTTTATAATGATTTTTGGTGAAATTACTACTTTTAAATCGCAAAACAATGTCGTCGGAAAAATCATGAAATTAACAAAATGGCTTTGGAAAACTAGTCGTAAAAAAAGCGGTGTCGTCGATCGTTAGAGAACGAACTCGACGGTTTTGGAAAGTTTGTATCGATATCTAGAAGTTTCGATTCAGAGTTTTCGTTCAAAAGGTCTCGATCATAAAGATATCAAGGGCTAAAGATGGTGGTTTTGCTAATTGTGTGCGAGAAAAATGAGTTTCGCCAAGTTTGAACATCCGTAATTAATTCACTATAAACCGCTTTACAAACAGTTTGTTGTTTTGAAAAATATGGCCGATGAACTTGATTTTACTAGAAGACATTTCGTTCCAAAAGTTTCACAACCTTGTTAAAAGCGCATAAACATGGTCGTTCTGACTAATGCAACACTTGTAACGTAAAAATAATATAGTTTTTCGTAAAATAATAGTTACGGCAACTTTATAAAAGCGTGCATATCTTTGTCGCTTTCAAATCCGCTTTCTACGATAATATGTCCTTAGCTTCGTATCAAGTAAACTAATATATTTTTGACAAGTCGAAATAATTTGTGAAGCTTAAGGCCTGTTTTGACCCGAATAGAGTAAAACAGTTTGCTGAATTTTCGAAAAAAAATACGCTTCGTCGTCAAACTTTAAAATCCATAACTTCTTCGTTATAAGTCCGTTTTATCCGTTCAAAAGGCCACGGATTCGTTTTAAAGTATATTTTCTAAATATCAAGGCCAAAGTTTCGCATCAACAGTAGGTTTTCCCGAAATTCAAACAAGGACAGAACCTTTTTGTCACGTATTGAAAATAGTTTTTCATGGACAAAACCTATTCTAATCCCTTCAAATCAACTCCAAAGCTAATCTAATCCTACCATACACCTTCTTAGGGTGTCATGGGTTCCTAATCACCATCAAGACCAATGAATACCAAGGGGATAATTATAGGATGACCAATATGTATATATAACTCAATAAATCATGAAAATGGTATAAATCACATATCATGCATATTATCTCCAAAATGAAAAGAAACATATGAAATGAAAAGGAAACATGAAATGATAAAACATGCTTACTAGTGAAAATGATGAGGTGAAAGTAACAAGGTTAAGCCTAAACACTCTTGGTTTTATTTCAAAACCTAAATAAAGAGTGTAACTAGATTGTTATTAACTAGTCTTGAAAAATTTTGGGTCCCTTCCTTGCTCTTGGTCTTAAAATGTAGAGAAGAAAAGGATATTTGATCTTTTGGTTTTGCAAAGTGAAGAATGAAAGGAAAAAAATGGATGAGTAAATTATAGTTGGACTATTTGTTTGCAAGACAAGATCCACAATTCATGGATCTTGTCTAGTTTTTTTTTTTTTTTTTTTTTTTTAATGTTTTGTATAACATTTACTTGAATAATTTGTAGGAAAGTGTAACTTGTAAGGTAAATGGAAACTTTTGGTACAAGTAGGTTTTTAATAGATCAAAATAGAATGTAATGAGATAATAAAAATTGCAAAAATACATTCCTTGTGAAATTTGAGTGATATAAAAATTATCGTATAGTTTTTAAGAAACACGTCGTAATAATATAAATTTAACGAATTATATACCAAATAAATTCAAAACACTAGTTAAACTCAAAATATAGTTTTTACAACTAAATGTAAGTATAAAAATATGTCGGGATCATTTTGAAAGTAACGGATTAAATATTCAAAATAATAACTCACGCGATAACGTTTATTAAATATAAAAATTACGCGTTAAATGTGAAATGAAATGTCATGAATGAACTAATATGATGCATATATAATTTAAGAAATGACCGAATTTGAGAATTGTGATGATGACATACCTCGTCATTTGCCATGAGACAAATTTCTTCGTCCTCCTCGTCGCTTTCATTCCCCACGTGCCAGCTCACGAATGCCTTTTGATCATCCGTTTGGGACACTTACTAATAAAGTGGTTTGGGTCCCCACATTTAAAGCAAATACGATCATCCTTTGGCTTCTCGTCCTCTTTGCTTTTCCGAAAGCCTTTCTTATCGTCATATGGTTGTTTGACGATCTTCCTTTCTTCTAAAGAACTTTTTAAAGTCCCTTACCGCCATAGCATACTCCTCGTCACCTACCCGAGGAAGAGTTCTCTTCATCACTTGAAGCCTTTTGGCTTTTAAGGCAAGAGATTTATGTTTCTCTTTTACCTTAAAGGCTTGAATCTTTAGCAAGAACAAGCTCGTAGACTTTTAGATTGCCTATGAGTTCATCGAAAGTGAGAGTTGTTAAATCTTTTGACTCTTGATCGTCAGTCACCTTAGATCTCCACTTCATGGAAGTGCCTTAGATATCTCCTAACATGGTTATGGCTAGAGAAAGATTCATCAAGTGCTTGTAAAGATGTAATAATAGTATTAAAGTTAGCAAATGAATGATCTATAGTTTCATCATCGATATTGAAAATTGTTCATATTGTTGAACAAATAAATCAATTTTATTATTTTTAACTTGTTCGTTGCCTTGATGAGTTACAACTAAAGAATTCCAAATTTCTTTAGAGGTTTTGAGTAAGGAAATTCTTTCAAATTCCTTTTTCGGTAAAGCATTATATAAAACCATTTTTGCTTCACTATTTTTCGAAAGCTTTTTCTTCATTTCATCATTTAGTTTATCATGAGGTATGTTAACTAAATTTCCCTTATCATCATTTGAGGTAGCCTCAAAATCACCTTCAACAATAATGTACCAAAGATCAATATCTTTAGACTTCACATATGTTTCGAATCTATTTTTCCAATATATAAAACCATTAGTTTCAAGTAGTGGTGGTGGGTGCATAGATTGCCCTTCCTTATAATTTTGGAACCCATAGTGATCGAAAAGTTTTAAAATACAATTTTACTTTAAAACTTTTATAAACTTAGCTCGATACCAATTGTGGAAAACTAGAAGGGGGTTGAATAGTTTTGCCGATTTTAAGTTGATTTCAAAACTTTAGATCCGATATTATGTGAAATCGTATGGATGTTGAGAACGATATATCTAATGATAGTGCAAGCAAATAAATAAAGATAGGGGATAGAAATGACACAACCGATTTATAGTGGTTCGCCACAAGGACATCTTCCTTGCCTACTCCACTCCCCAGTCACCTACTCGAGAGTTCAAGCACTATGTCAACAAACTCCTTCACTTGGCGGAGAAGCCTTCACAACGTTGTTTATACTTTATCCGGTACAAAGCTAAATACCGAGTCCGTAGTACGGTGGACCAAACCAACACAACTATTACACAACAAATATGTGAAATATCAAATACAAGATCTTTGCTACGTAAATCTTGCGGAGTGACAAATCAATCAAGGACCCCTTGCTTGGATGACTTGTAGAATTCTCGTGATCTCGCTTTGAGAAGGACCTATATGAGGATCACAAAATAGAAAGAAAGAAGAACAACTCTCTAGATCAAGTGATCTATATGTTAGAAGAGAATGAGAGTGTATATGAGATTTAGTAAGAAGGGGTGAGTTAGAATGAAGAAATGACTCTCTATTTATAGGCAAATTTCTCACCGTTCCCACGGATCCCACGGATCCTTCCACTTGGGATCCGGCTAGCACAAAGCTAGGGATCCGTGGAACGCTCCTCTTGCCCATGGGTTTTTGGTTATGGGTCATGGGTTGGTCCATGGGTTATATCTAGATTCAATGTATCTAAGTATACATTGTATCAAGTCTCTTTGGGTATGGGTTAAGATCCATGGGTTGTGATATTTACCCATCCTAATTAACTATTACAACAAATGCTTTAATTACTACATTTTGTATTTAAAGAATTATATGTAAATGCTTTACAAAATAACATGTATCCTTATAATTATACTTAGGACAACATTATATATGTTATCAACAAAACACAAAGAGATCGCAAAATATTAATAAACGTTTTTACGGTTTATTTGTATTAACAGAAACTTTTGTGGGAGCGGCAAGTTTTGATAAGTTTTGATAACCGACACAAAAGGAAGCAAACGTTGACACCAAACGTATTGGTGGGAGAAAACTTAGAAGAATAATTGTTAGGAAACCTTTGTTGGTGACATACATCATGCGACAACAAAGAAGAAGGAAACCCTTGTTACTATTTAACGCAATAAGAAAAAAGGAAAAACAATATTGTTTGGATACCTTGTTGGTGCCTTGCACACGACAACAAGAAGAAGGATACCTTGTCAAAATTACAACTTGACAAGAAGAAATTGAAAGACGTCAAGAAGGATACCTTGTATATCGAGATATACAAGAAGAAAAAGGAAGTTGCTTGGAGAATAAAAGATATCGGTTAGAAAACAATCTAGGATTGTTTTGGAGAAAACGCTAGCAATCACGAGGACAACAATGAAAGGAAACAATCGATCAATTGTTACTTGAAAATACCGAGAGGTATTTGTTGTGAAACATACTGATTGAACAAAAGAAAGAAAAAGGGTATTGTGGAGCGGACAAGCAACAAGGATAACAAGGATTTAAGCATATCACTCTCCTTGTTTGGATACTACCATCGTAGTGGTAAAGAAGAAGACAAACAAATCAGTTTTGTTTGAATAAATACCGAAAGGTATTTTGGATACTTGTGTTCGAATAGGACTTGAAATAAAAAAAAAACAACAAACAACAATATTTGTTGTTTTACCGAGAAGAAAGCCGGTACCAAGAGATCTAGGGCACGTTTGTTCCAAGTCGGACGCAAAAGAAAGAGAAAAGACAACGTGACAAGAAGTAAACAACGAAAAACAACAACACGTTGGTGAGACAGGAAGAAGAAAAGAAAGAGACACGGAGAAGAGCACGAAGACTCGAAGAACAAGACTTAAACAATTAGGGGGGAAATTGTTGGACCTTGTAATTGCATAAGTCTTGTATTATGTAAATAACGATAGACGAAGGACCAAACTTGGTCATTAGATAGTTTATAACCGCCAAACGGTTAAAAGTAGTTAATAGCGGTTAAAGTTAGTTAAATAACCGAATTCGTTGCTATTTTGCAACTTCCGTTGGTTCTGATCATGCATTATCTTCCCCAACATCCTTGGTGTCTTCCCTTCTCGGTATCTTGATCTTCTTGATCAAAAATCTTGAATCACAACTTGTAATCTTGTAAACCTTCGTTTCTGATGCCACTTCCCAGGTTTTGAACCTTTGGCTCTGATACCATGTTGAGGTCCTACGGATCTTGGATCAATCACGGATGAATATGTATGAGTATGCACACGAATTGTGCAGTGACTCTTTGTTTGTAACAGAGGGTGGGAGTTTTATATAATAAACACACTTAACTTTTATTATCCACACTATAATCTGTACATGTACATACATATATATACTAAACGAATGGGTACGAGTTAAACATTGTGTCGGTTAGTAAGTAACCGCTTGTAACCGCCGCTAACTAACTACCATAATAACTACCATAACTTTTTAACCGCTATTCGGTTATAAACTATCTAATTTACATGTTCAAATTTTGGCTTTCAAGACTTATGATTTCTTGATTAATTTGATTCTAACATTCACTCCCTAATCAAGACATCATAATCTTTACTCGCTCTTGTTCATCCCAATTGCGCCTCGCTCCTTCTTTGCTTCTTCTATATTTGACCGCCTTGTTACTTGTCTTTTCTTTCATGTTTAGTTGCCTTTTGTCGTTCCATGGATAATCTTCTTGATCATCCTCCTTGTACATATCTTCTTCAAGTTCATTTCTCTATTTCAACAGTTATCCCTTTCAAAAGCCTGGTGGACTTCCTTTACGTGCAGTCCTACTGCTAACCACTTCTTCATCTTTTGGCCTTTCCTTCTTGGATCTTTGTGTTCCTTCATAGCAAATTTCATCATTCCTATGTAGACCCTGTCCACATCCTATGTACTCCTTTTCTTGCCGTGTCTTATGCCATATGCGTAAGACATCTTCTTGGAACGTATCATCTTGCAACTTTCTTCATGTTTCTGCCCAAAACTGAGTCGTCTCCATAATTCTTCTTCATGCTCTATTTTTCCGGGTTTTTGTTGTTCTTCATTGGTGATAAACTTCTGGACTGCAATGATCGATCCACGTTAACCATCATGCTCTGATACCATGTTGAGGTCCTACGGATCTTGGATCAATCATGGATGAATATGTATGAGTATACACACGAATTGTGCAGTGACTCTTTGTTTGTAACAGAGGGTGGGAGTTTTATATAATAAACACACTTAACTTTTATTATCCACTCTATAATCTGTACATGTACATACATATATATACTAAGCGAATGGGTACGAGTTAAACATTGTGTCGGTTAGTAAGTAACCGCTTGTAACCTCCCCAAACTAACTACCATAATAACTACCATAACTTCTTTTAACCGCTATTCGGTTATAAACTATCTAATTTACATGTTCAGCCCTTTGGCTTTCAAGACTTATGATTTCTTGATTAATTTGATTCTAACACACCCGACCATATTCTGATTCCCTTCTTCTCATAAACCTATAACCATTGTGTTTTGTGGGTGCTAACCAAACCCGGCATCATTGTGAGCCCATCTCAAAGGCTTATAGTCGGTGACAGTCTCTCTAGCTATCTGCGAATTAAATATAGTGAATATCTATACTTGCAAACTGAGTTTACAACATTGGGAAAGCATGCATTTGATATAGTTTGGCTTAATAATTAGGGATCCTCCCGCGCCCTCAGAATGTTATGTCCATGCTGCAGTGTATTGTTTGTAACATAGTTTTAAACTTCGATTGTTCCTAAGAGAAAGCTTGTTCTTCAATGTAAATACAAAGAATACTCAGCAACCATATAGGACATATTTTGTCTTCTTAGGTGGTATTCTCTTGAGGAACCAAATCAGATTTGAACCACCTTGACCAATATGACGTACTCCTTGAGATGGAGGTTCCAAAGAAGACACGTGGTTGAACTGTTTAATGGTCAAAACAATGTTGAGTTAAAACAATCTGATTGAGAGAGCAGGTCAGCTGGTGTGAGTTGGGTTAAGTTGACCTTGTTAATTTAAATAATCCATCCATACTGTTGGATTGTGAGAGTTGGAATAGCCAATACAGCTAGAGGTGTGTGAGCCTACTAGGGGCACACACGCTAAAACATTAGAATACGTTTACGTATAGCTCAATAGTGACTTGTTTTGGACACAAAGTGAACTAGACAAGACTTTGTCTTAACCTAATCTCTATGGCCGGTTCATGGAGGGTATAGGGGATGGCATATTCTTTCTAGGTTCTTTAGGAAGTGATAAGGATTGAAAGGAGAAGTGTGATGTGATTAGGAGTGGTATTTGATAAGGTTTAAGTTAACCTTGAACCTTATCATGAGCTAGGGTTGAGTGGGTATAAATACACCCTAATACCACCTCATACCGCACGAATTATCACAACAACATTCACATAATTTCTCCTCTTTCTCAGCCGATAGGAACCAAAGTCGTTTCTAGGGTTTGGTTATAGGTTTCACTTTGAAATCTATTACTTGCATCATTTGATCCAAGGCGAGGCGGATAGGTTTGGTTTCGTGTTTCAGCAGTCTTAATTCGTAGCAGATGCAAAAGGGTTGGTTTTGTTTGGCGCGTACTCGGACAGAAGGGAAAACTTGATCGGATTGTTTTATCCGATATCGGACAGAACTAGGCTTGGGTTCTTTGGTGACTTAAGGTTCTTGGACAACAAGTAGGTTTGTGGCTATTTGGTTTTTGATCTGAGATTGAGCATTAACATGTGGGGTTTGGGTATACGTGAGATACGCTTGCATCCGGGCGTATTTGTTTGACGTATTTGTGTGAGCACTCATAGAAGTGATTATTTTAGTTACTTGTCTCATTTGCTGGTGTCTACGAGGGTTAGTTTTCTTTGTATCTTTTATCTAGTTTTCTTTATTATACGTATTGATCATAATTGCTTAACTAGATCCACTTTCCGCTGCGTACTCATAGTGTTAATGGTGAACATGTTCTTAAATCACAACACATACTCTTTTTGGGTAAAAGGTCAACGACCCGGTAAATATATTACTCCAAAAAACATTTAAGTACAAAGGATATGGGTGAATCCCATATCTTAGCCCGTTATATAGGCGGAAAAGCTCACATAACAAGATACTTTCTATTCTCTAAACAAAAAAATAAACCACTACTGAAAAGACAATATTAGACTCCTATGAAAACAAAGTTACTTCCTACTAAGGCCATGGATCTTGATACCATACGTGTTATAAAGAGCAACCAAATTCCACATTCTTCGCCATATTTTCAAAAATCAGTTTAGAAAAATTATAGACCACACTTGTGGATAAACAAATGAGAGCAATAGCAATATTGTCCGAATTGCTCCCAAGAGGTTTTCTTAGGGCTCATCTGAGTGAAGAACTGTGTATGAAAAACCTATATTGAGGGAGAAAAAACCTTTTTGAAATGTCGGTTTTGATTTGTCATCATACCCCAGTCGGATAGATGTTCAAAATTTCATGTTGGTAAGTCAAATAGGCTACCCTCATCATTCAAGTGGAGATGTCTCCTCAAGGATGATTCAAATATTCTAACTATCTTACCATCTACCTTAGCTTTTATTTGTGTGTCCCCCTGTTCTAATGTTTTGACAGTAGCAGTCTGCTAAAACTGTTGAATATGGGAGACATAGATAGTGGGGTTTGTGATAAGAGCATACCTTATGTATGATTGGTTTAGAAAATCCACTATCTGATGAAACTGTTCACTATCCTCTGGTTTTTCCAAGAAATCAGCTTGATTGTGAGTTTTAACGAATTCCATGATAAAAGATTTGGTTTACGGCTGGGATTTGATTGGAATAGGTTTAATTAGCAGTAGGTACTGGCAATTGAAATTTCGTTAGGGTTTGAGAGTTGTATTTGGGAGAATCGTTCGTATAAAGAAAATCAGATAAAGATTAAGGAAAGTGAATAATTTTCACAAATAACAACCCTATAAATATGACTAGACAAATAAAAATCTAACGGCTAGTAAAACGGTTTTACCAGCAGTACCAACGGCCACTCGGTAGATAAAAAATTTTACGCTAGCAGTACAAACTTTACACTAGCAGTACAAACTTTTTGACAAAAATTTATCCGACAGTACAAACTTTTTATCTGTGAAAAACATACTATCCATCGCATTTTGAGAAAACTAAGTGTAAATAAAAACACTTATCATAGTTTTTAGCAAACTACCAGCTATCAACGGATTTGAGATGTCTTTACCAATATCCGTTTGCTTTGGACTAGTTAACTCTTCACTGTGAAGTATGGTGAGTTAAAAACCATATAGTTTTTGGTAAATTATAAACCATAAACGGATTTGATAAGTCTTTACCAGGAGCCGTTTGCTCTTGGACTAGCCAGTTCTTCAAAATATATGGTGAACTGATTACCAATGCACTCCTCAGTGCACAACTCCAGTCCAATGAGTCTATCATCAGATATTTGTGATTGTTTTGTCACCATCAAATAGGGGAAGTTTTCTTAACCTGCAAATATTAGTAGACACCAAGAAAAATACAATCCAAGATGTTTTCACATAATAACTTATCAGGTTACAAAAGCAGTACCAAAATTTATACTGACAGTACAAACTGCTTTTATGAGAAAACTTAAGGTAGCAGTAGAAACATACTTTGACCTCAATAACAGTACAAATCCTTTACAAAACTTTAAAAAAACACAAAGAGATAAGATTGTTGCTTAGAGATTCATCATACCAATACTTGCAATTAAAAAATGAAATCGACCCACATCAAAACCTTTTGTAAGCAAATCTGCAACATTGTTATCAATATAAATTTTAACAATTTGAATAAGTTTCTTTTCATAACAATATCTTATAAAATGATGTCTTATCTCAATATGTTTTGTTTTTGAATGAAAAACAGGATTTTTAATCATGCACATTGTACTACTATTGTCAATATAAAGCTTGGTGTTCATGAAATTGTACCCATAGTCCAGTAATTGATTTTGAATCCATAGCACTTGACCACAGCAACTTGAAGCAACAATGTATTCTGCTTTAGTAGTTGAATTTGCCACCACTGTCTGTTTCTTACACTGCTATGAAATCAACCTATGTCCAAGATACTGACATCCTCCAGTAGTTAACTTCCTATCCAAACATGCTCCAGCATAATCATTATCTGAGTATGCAACCAGATCAAAAGGTGAATCCTTAGGATACCAAAGGCCCAACCTAGGTTGACTCCTTAAGTACCTAAAAATCCTTTTTGCAGCATTCAAGTGAGACATTTTGGGAGACACTTGAAATCTAGCACAGGCACACACAGGAAACATAATGTCTAGTATTGAGGCAGTCAAATACATCAAAGACCCAATCATGGACCTGTAGAGATGCACATCAACCTCTTCACCATCTTCATCTTTGACCAGAGGCTTGTTTGGATCCATAGTAGTCTTAGCAGGCTTCACATCATTAAATCCAAACTTCTTCAAAATATCAGTCACATACTTTTCTTGACTGATGAAAATGCCTTCACTTTTCTGCTTGACTTGAAGGCCTAAGAAGAAAGTCAGTTCACCCATGGAACTCATTTGGAACCTGATGTGCATTAACTTCTCAAACTCATCACATAACACCTTATTTGTTGAACCAAAATAATGTCATCTACATAAACTTGAACCAATAAGATGTCACTTTTTGTCTTTTTTATGAACAAGGTTTTGTCAGTTGTTCCTCTGACAAACCCATTGGCCAACAAATACTTGGACAAGGTGTCATACCAAGCTCTGGGAGCCTAATGTAGTCCATATCGTGCCTTCTCCACCTTGTAAACTCTATCTGGAAACTTAGGATCTTCAAAACCAGGTGGTTGGGAGACATATACTTCTTCTTCAATTTTCCCATATAAGAAAGCACTTTTCACATCCATCTGATACACTATGAAGTTCTTGTATGAAGCATAAGCCAAGAACAGTCTGATAGCCTCTATTTTTTCCACTGGTGCAAACACTCCTTCATAATCAATGCCTTCTTCTTGAGTGTATCCCTGAGCCACTAACCTTGCCTTGTTTCTGACAACTATACCTCTTTCATCTCTCTTGCATCGGAATACCCATTTTGTCTCTATTGCCTTCTTCCCATTAGGCAAATCAACCAAGGTTCAAACTTCTTGAAGCTTGAATTGTAACAACTCTTCCTGTATAGCTTCCACCCAGCTTGAATCTTGTAATGCTTTATAAGCATTCTTAGGTTCCATTTGTGACAGAAAACAAGCAAACATGCAATTTTGCAGATCTTTGTGGCTATTCCTCTGATGAAGGGTTTGAGCAAATAATCCTTGATTCTTCAATCCTTTAAGTTTACTTCTTGTTTGAACAGCAGACTGAGAATCTCCAAGAATTTGATCTTTTGGATGATCTTTGTGAATTCTTGTAGTGTGTGTAGGACTGGTAGCATAAAAAGACTCCATATTATGCAGATCATCCTCCATAGTAAAACTATCCACAACCTCGTCATCAACATCTTCGTAAATATGCTCCAAAGTAGGCATATTTGGATCATCTGGATAATCGAGATCGAGATAGATTTCCATATTTTTCCAACGGGAAACCTTAGGTATGGAGAATCATTAGTCGAAAGCAAGAGAAATCACTGCCTAAAGATTGGTGTATCGAGCAACCGGTGAGCTAATGATAAACGACGATGAGGAACTGGTGGACTAGTGCCAGTTTTCCTTCCTCCCTTTGCAAAATTTGATGATGGACTAACCTAAACTTCATCTTCAAATTGTGGTCCTTCAGTAACCACCTTATGCACATCAGAAGGTTTAGCCCCACCTTTTGTATCACCCTTTGCCACACTTTCCAAAGGATCAACTTCTGGGCTCTTTTTCTTCAACTCTTTGGGCATGAGAAGCTTGTCCGGATTCCATTTTTCAACCAAAGACAAATTCCTCTCGAGATCCATCCTTCTTATCATGTGTACTGCAGCTTGAATTTCCTTGTGTACCGCAGACTTATTAGTTGTACCAGAGACACTAGCTCATAATTCATAGTTCGGTTAAAGAATCAATGTCAAACAACCAACAGCCTACTTCCTACAAAATTAGGTGAACTCTCACTAAACCTAACATGCAAGTTTTCTTCCACATGCCTAGTTCTACTGTTGAACACCCTAAAGGCCTTGCTGTTTGAAGAGTACCCAACAAAGAACCCTTTGTCTGCCTTTTCATCAAATTTGCCTAGGTGTTCTATAGTATTTAAGATAGTAACAGGACACCCAAATGGTTTTAAGAAGTCTATCATGGGCTTCCTACCATGCAAAAGTTCATAAGGGTCTTGTATGAGGCTTAACTACTTTACTCCTATTTTGTACAAAGCAAGCAGTACTAACTACTTCAGCCTAAAAAGTAGTAGGTAATTTGGATTCAAATAACATAGTCCTTGCAGCCTCAGTTAATGTCCTATTCCTCCTCTCAGCCACTCCATTTTGTTGAGGAGTTCTAGCTACACTAAACTGTCTTACAATACCTTTTTCCACACAGAACTGATTCATCACACTGTTCTTAAATTCATTTCCATTGTCACATCTGATTATTTTTACCTTGTGATTTACTAAGTTTTCTATCCTAACAATAAAATCCTTAAGGATTTCTGATGTTTCATCCTTAGTTCCTAGGAAGAAAACCCAAGTGAATCTAGTGTAATCATCAGTGACCAGTAAGCAGTACATCATCTTATTTAAACTTCTCACAAAGGTTGGCATAAAAAGATCCATATGCAACATATAAAGGGGCTCAGAAATAGTATTTACAACTTTGGTCTTACAAGAAGCTTTGTGTTGTTTCCCCATCTGACATGCAACACAGGTTTCAGGATTTTCAAAAACTTTTGAAGGTAACCCTCTAACAAGATTACTTTTACCAATTTATTCAATGTTTTGAAATTTAAGTGACCAAGTCTCCTATGCCAAAGTTTGGATTCATCAACGATGGCTTTTTGCAAATAGACAAGTTAAAAATTGTTTGGGAATTATGTTTTTTATGTCAACACTCTATATGTTGTATGTTCTAGGGATTCTAAGAAGCACAAATTTGTCATCAGGCATCTTATAATCAGGAGAAAGGACAAGACATTCAGTGTTGGTAAAAATGACATAATTCTTTTTGTCACACATTTGTGAGACACTAAAGAGGTTGAACTTAAGTCCATTTACAAGATACACTTTTTCAAAATCCAATTTTTCTGTTTTTATTGTACCTCTTCCAACAATCTTCCCTCCTTTGGGGTCATTCCGAAAAGCAACATATCCACCATCTATAGCTTCAAAATCTTCTAGATTGGACATGTCACCAGTCATATGTCCAGAGCAACCACTATCAAAAATTGCTTTATCCTTTAGCTCCACCAGTAAATTGCCCTGCACATAAAAGAAGAGAATCAGTTTCTGTAGGAGACCCAAGCCATTCTTGACTTGGTCCGCCACAAGTCATCAACATAGTCAAAGCATTTTAAGTCCATTGATGCATCACTGCTTTACGGAAACATGATCTAAAACCTTTATTTTTGTTTCCGCACTCCAAAGAAGTCGAGGCCTTCTGACATAAAAATGATTGCCCAATACAATGTCTGTTATCACTTTTGGCTCAGCAGTAGAAACTGCTTTTTCCTTAGCAGTACAAACATCTGTTCGTTTTTGAAAAGACCTTTACTTATTTGGAAGAACGGTAGTAATGGTTCTAGTAGCACCAGATCTCATTAACACTGTCCTTGGAACCATCTTCTTGTTATCATGAGGGTGAGTGTGTTTTGAAAATTTTATATTATTCACCCTGCTGTTATGGTTCCATGAGGTTTTCTTGTGGTAAAAACAATTTTCCTGTAAATGCTCAAAGCTACCACAATTATAACAAGCATTTTTAACCAATTTAAAATCATCACCTAATTTTTGAGATATTAAGTAGTTCCAGTTTCTTTAGTTTTCTCTAGGCCTATTATTTTGCCTTCTAGGCGTCTATCTAGTTTTCTCATCATACTCAACCATTTTCCTAGAGATACTTGCACCTAACACAGGTTTTACAAAGCTAACATGTTTAACAGTTTTTGGTCTATCTTCCTTAACATGCTTAGGTGTTGACTCAAACTTTTCCTCATCACTGTCTGATGTCTATTCTTCAATAATTAGGGCACCAGATGACTGTGTTTCTACTTTAGGTGTGACATGGCTATTCTCACCAGTCTCTCCTACAGTTGTGCTTCCTACTGCTCCTATAAAGGAGATTTCTTTCTTGGGGGGCATAAGCACTCAAAAGTGGAGGAGATACTTCATTATATCCTAAGCCATTACCTTTTCTCATTAAATGACTCTCAATAGACTTGTTCACAAGATCATATGCAAACTGAAGTTTATCTACTGTGACTATGTGTTTTTCTTTTTCAATTAATGCAACATCTTTTCCTGTGAAGCTTCTACAAGTTTTTGATTGAGAAAATTAATTTCACGCCTTTCTTAAAAATATGACCCTCTAGAACGACTATCTTATCAACATATTCTAGTTCATTCATTTAAGATATTCTAGCTTTTCTTCAACTGATTTTAGACCAACTTTATAACCTAAGTTATCTAATTTCGGTTCTACTTCATCTCTTAAACACTCATTCCTAGCCTTAAGGTCTTCTAAAGTATCTACACATTATTTATAAGAACAACGGTTATTAGATACCTCGAGTCGAGCCGATGATGAAGAAGCATAGGCCATCAAAGCAAAGTTGGGTCCATCTTCAACTGATCACTCAAATATACTCACTAGACCATCACACGACACCGATGAAGTGTGTAATACTCATCATTTTGTACAAATTAGATCGCTAAAACATCCGAAACGATTGAAATGCATCAAAATGATAAAATATCACAAATAAGTGTTTTATGTTTTAAATGCAAAATATCAAAATCGGTGAAAAAAGCGTATCAAGTTTGCATAATTGGCGCTTTAGTCCCCAAGTTTCAAAAGTTGTCAAAAACAGTCCTCGGTAAATCTAAATAAAGAAAATGTTATTCAAGGTCCTGAAATATTCTAAATTGTCAAAATGGTCCTTGAATAAATCTTTTGTGAAATGGCGAAAAGGTCCCTCAAGTTTTGAAATTGTCAAAATAGTCCTTTGAGAATTTGAAAATGTCAAAATGGTACTTGTACTATTGAAGGTTGTCGATTTGATCCTTGTGTTAACTTTAAGAAATAGGCGATTTGGTCCTCAAGATTGGAATTATTGCGCCTTTAGTCCTTGTCAACTAATACTAAGCCTTGTCAAAACCATTTGACCCCCTGCCTTTATACCTTTTTGGACCCCCTGTCTTTTCTATTTTGAACCCCAAGTCAACCCTCAGTCAAACAATACCTTGCCCGCCCACCACTGTACACCTTTCTCCCACATGTTGCCTGCTACTTGCCTCCACCTCTCCCATCACCTTTTATCCTGCCCACCACCTCCCTCATCATCACAAGCCCCCACAATTAATGCCACCCCCTACGAGCTATATCACAGGCAACAGTCAAATGTAGCTTTCCCGCCAAAATGATTAAAACGGCCAATACACTCAAAACTCAACCATTGGTCAAATTGAGAGGTGGGATCTGCTCAGAGGACACGTGTGAGACATTTTGAAGCATAAAAGAGAAGGAAGAAACAAGGGAGAAGCCAGTAGTTAATTTTTAGTTTTCATGTATTTCGTTTTTAATACCAATGTTTTAACTTAGCTTCAAAGTTGTAATTTCGGTTTAACTACATCAATATTAAGTTAAAAATCATTGTACTAAGTTTTCAAGTGTTAATTCAAGTTTCTATAAAAGTTACATATTCTCATGTTTACTGTTTCAAATGTTAGACTCAAGCTCTTGAATTTAAGCTTCCCATAGCTTATTTTTCAGTTCAGAAAAGCTTACTTAAGCTGCTATAGCTTTTTGATAAGCTTGGAATTCATTTTCTAAACAACTTTGGTAAAAGGTCAACAAAAGTCAACAGAGGAGGACATTGGGTTAAGCAGAATTGGAAATGGTTTGTGGGTGTTGCAGAGCAGTGTTTGGATTGGAAATGGATTAGGATAATGGTCTTGGGGATTGGTTGTAACCTGCATACCAGCTGGACCTTTGTGAGCTTGTCTTATCATTTTCACTTTTTATGCGCTTTCATATTGTGCTCATTTTTTGAATCTTTGGTCATTAAGGTGTTTAATTAGTAGTAATTAGCATATTAGAGTTAGTTTAAGCAGTGGAATAAGTTAAGTCAGTGGTTAGTATAGTTTCAATTTACCAAACAGTTAAAAAAGGTGTGTTTGGATTTGCTGATAAAAAAGAGCTCCAGTGTATGTCTGTTGTTATTTATACTTGTTTCATGTTACAATAGTACCTAATAGCTTAACCAAGTCATAATATATAGTCATTGTTTGTTAAAAAGTCAAATTTCCTTTTAATTTGCTTAAGCAGTTTACTGTTTAAGATTTAGATTGTGAAATTCATAGAATTAGCTTAAAACTTGTAAACATAGCTTAATATCATCTTATAATAACTTAATCCATCATAATTAGTCCTTAAATCAGTATCAAAGCTCACCAAAGTCAAACTTGTCTCAACTGTCAAAAGTCAAAATATTTGAAAAAACGGTTTTGGCTAGTAAGATTTTCACGGGTTCATTCATCGGCCAAATCAAATCAAACTTTGGGATTAATAACTTAGCAGTGTCTAGTTTCTTATTAGTATTTTGCTGATTTTTATCAATTTTGCAAGAGCTTCAAACAAGCTCATCAAGCAGGCTTATATGCCTCGCTCACATGCTCGATCAAAGTGAGTGTTTCTCGACTCATTGCTAAGCTTGTCCGAGCTCCACAGAGCTTCTCTAGGGTGAATTTTGGTTTAAGAGTTCTTAGCCAGGTCTAGTATAGTTTCCAAGTTCTGCTTTTCAATTTTAGCTTATCAGGAAGCTTGTGCTTAAGCTCAAACTTGGTCCTCTCAAACTGTTTTAAGCATTAAGCTCAAATAAGTTAAATCCTTGCAGTTGGCTATCCAAAAGTTAAGGCTTATTGTTTCTTGTTTAATTCTAGTAGTTTTAGCATATTAATGCTTCTGTTTCAGTTTGGTAGCTTGTGGTGATCATTTGGCTTATTCAAGTGCTTATTGATAAGCACTTACAATAGCAGATTCAATTTCCTCCACACAACACCATGTTTTTCTATTTTTCCTAGATTCATAATATCATTTTAGAGTTTTCCTGAAATTTTCACATTTTTCCATAACAGTTTGCTATTTTTCTTAATTAAAAACAGTTTTTAGGTAATTTTAAATAGCTTTTAATACAATTAAATCAGAAAAAGTCCAAAAAATAACTTTTCATTTTATTAAGTTTAGATAAATATAAAAAGTAAAAAGTAATTTTCCAGATTTTTCATAGTTTATTTTGTAATTTTTAGTAATTTAATTAGTTTTAAATAGTTTAAAATCCATAAAAAATAGAAAAATAATCAGAAAAATATAAAAATAGTTTTGAAAATTCTTTTTTGTTATTTTAGATTTTTCCAAGTCATAACTTTATTTTTCTAGGTTTATTTCCTATTTTCTTGTAATTTAGGTTATAATTTAATAGTTTTTAATTAATAATAATTAATTAAATAGTTATAAAAATAATTTTCTTTTTCTTAAAATTTTCTTATATCATTAGGGTTGTAAAAATATCATTTTCATATTTTTAGGATTGATATTGTGTAAGTTTCACGTTTTTATTTGTACGTCACGTAGTTTTTAATTCAGTTTTATAAAAACATAAAATCAAAAACATCAGTTTAAAAATAGTGATAGCATTTATTTAATAAGATTTAACTTTTTAAATTTTCTTTAATTTGCATTTAAGTCATTGTAATTTATTAATCTTTTCTTTAGGTACAAATATCTCAAAACCTTCATCGATCACTATCCTTAGTGGTTATTCGATATCTCGATTGTGTTAAACACCGGTCATCCTCCGTGGGACTTAACGACCCGGAATCCACCGTATTCCTTTGATCTTCATTGTATTGGTTTCGAGCGGTTTAAGTTTGTTACGGTTGACCATTCATGAGTGGTTAGCTTGTAATTAAACTTGACCGCTTAGCACCGATCAAATTTTAAGCGCATTGCCGGGAGGTCATGGCGTGTTCTAAGCATTTTTCGAGACCTGTGCTTGCACATATACCACGGTTTGTAAAAGTTTTTGTAAAGTTAATATAAATCAAAAAAAAAAAAAAAAAAAAAAAAAAAAAGTTCATTAACACTTTTCCTAAAGTGTTAAAACACCAAACAAAATATAAAACAACAAAACAATCGTAACGCTTTTCTATCTTGTGTTTCTTTTAAGGTGATTCTTAAAGAAATACGATTTGGTTAAACGAGACGATACCAAAAATATTGTCCAAAAGTTTTAAACCCATCAAGACAAATCTATACCTCGTCTTTTCGGTGATACTTAATATATACATAAAATCAACCACCGCAAATCAAGGGCATGCACTACCTAACTGGGGTGCGACCATAATAAGTTCCCGAACATCGATTTAAAACTTGCCTTTGTGTCCACGTGATTTGGTGTACCTTTTCAAAGAAGCCATTTCATTTGTGATTATTGGTTAAGTTCACTTGTCGTTTGCCTCGCATTTGTTTTGAAAACCGATTTTTATACTTAGTGCATGCGCACTCGTTCTTCCAGCTTCTACAAGTCCACTTTCGAACTTGGAAAGATTCCTCGTGAGCGTGAGGGCGTTCGCTCCTTCACCGTGGTCGAGGCGTCTACCACCACCACCACCGTGAATGGCGGAAGACAAGCCGATGAATGAGCTTCTCCAAGTACCCATCGAGGGTTACGGAGATGCTATTGTTGTCCCACCATCGTGGTGACACTTTCGAGCTCAAAACGGGTTACTTAACGGTAACCCAAAGCCAATTCTATGGTTTTGAGCGGATGATCCTCATGCACACATTCGATGGTTTAACAAGATTGCATCTACCATCAAATACAAGAATGTCCCACATGAAGCCATCAAGCTTCTTCTGTCCCATTTTCTGTAGGGACAAGCCCGAATTGGCGAGAAACAACCCCTCGCTCCATTGAGACATGGGAAGATCTAGTTACCAAGTTTGTTAACGAATTCTATCCTCCATCCCGAACTACAAGTCTTAAGAATGAGATAATGAAATTCTCTCAAAGATTTGATGAATCATTCGGGAGGCATGGGATCGTTACAAAGACTTGCTCGCAAGTGTCCGCATCATGGTTTTACCGAGTTAATGCAAATGGATACTTTCTACAATGGTCCAACCGTGCCAATCAAGACTCTCTCGAATGCCTCCGCTGGAGGTAATTTCTTGAGCAAGACCACAAAAGAAGCCTTGCAAATCATTGAAAACAAGTCCCGGTCCGTCCTTTCCGCACAAAGACATATCATCACGAGTCTAATGCTGGACCTTCTACTTCATCTCCGTGAGTACATCTAGCACCGATGCTAAGATTGACAAACTCACGGATATTGTTCGAGCTTTGGTTCTTGCTAACCAAAGAAAGTCACTTTCACGCAAGCACCATCATATGGTGAAGTGAAGAAAGTTGAAGTTTGTGTTACTTGTGGTGGTCCTCATGCATACTACAATCAGATCGCCACCGATGGTAGTCCTTTTGAAGCAAATGCTATAGCCGGTACTTCAAATCAAGGAGGTAATCAATACCGTCCTCAAAATGAACCAAACTACCGTGCTAACACTTATCGTGCACCACCCGGTTTCAACGAATCCTAACCTAATCGAACCAACCAAGAATGAACCAAGGTTATCAAAACCAAGGTAATTTCTATTCCGGACCCAATCAAGGTTTCCAACATCAAGGAAATCTTTATCAAAACACTTACAATCGAGGAATCAATTTGGGGAATATGAACCCTAATCAAGGGAATTACGCTATAACCACAACATACTACCTCAAATTGTCCCTCCACCTCCTCCTGTGTCAACATCGATGAGCTTTTAAAGCAATTCATAAAGACTCAAGAGGAGACAAACAGGTGTTGGTCGGTCGATCATTGAATTAAAGAAGTCTTTAAATGATCGACCCTCGGGCTCGTGTACTTTACCTAGCAACACGATCGCTAATCCGAGGGGCGATGCAAAGGCGATCACAACCAAGTGGTGTTTCATATGATGGACCTGCTATTCCTACTACCTCTTCTTCTTCTCCCCGAAGGTAGTGGAAAGTGAACACGAGGCGACAAGGACAAGGAACTTCCTACTAATAACGGAAGTACCAACAATGTCCATCCTCGGGTTGTCCGAAACCAAAATCCAATCCAGAGTTGTTTTGAACCTCCGTAGCTCCCATTGAAAATACCAAATCCAAATCTTCTATTCCTTACCCATCACGTTTACATGAGCAAAAGCTCCAGAAAGCTAGTCAACAAATGGAAAAATTCTTTCAAATTTTCCAAGAACTTCATTTGACATAAGCCATGGATGCTATCATGTTGATGCCCAAGTTTGCATCAACTCTCAAACACATGTTAAGCAACAAGGAAAAGTCGTTTGAAATGGCTAAAACTCCTCGAACGAGAACTGCTCTGCAGTATCTTGAAGAAGCTTCCCGAGAAGCTTGGAGATCCCGGAAAGTTCCTCTTACCTTGTGTATTTCCGAGAATGGTTGAATGCTTTGCCTTAGCCGATCTTGGTGCAAGCATAAACACGATGCCTCATTCAAGATGGAAGAAACTTTCTCCTGGGATCTTACACCTACATGCATGACTCTCGAGCTTGCAGATCGTACAATATCCGTCCTCTTGGAATTGCCGAGGACGTATTTGTGAAAGTAGGAAAGTTCCATTTTCCGGTGACTTTGTAGTTGTTGATTTCGATCTTGATCCACGGGTTCCTCTCATTGTTGGAAGAGGATTCACGAGAACGGGCCGTGCTCTCATTGATGTATTTGAGCAAGAAATCACATTACGTGTTGGTAATGAAGTTGTTACCTTTAACTTTGATCAAACTTGAGGTACTCCATGAAACTATGATTCGAATCGGTTAACCGAATAGATATCATTGATGTTGCTACAAGAGTACTCAAGAAGTTCTTGGTTATTCTCATAATTCGTGAGTGGGAATCCCACCACATCTTCTCAACCTATCATAGCCAATTCTACTCCTTCTCTCACTCCGTTTGAGGCGACTTCATCTTGGAAGAGATTGAAGCATACTTGGCTAGCGATTACATTCCATGGGAAATTGATCACGCTCCAATTGACATCGAGGGGACATACTTCTCATTGAGAAGTTGCTTAAAGATGATCACTCATCAACCCCTCACACCAAATGATGCAATTCCGTAAGAGATTAATCACCATGAGATTAATCCGGAGGAGATATTCTTGTTCTTGAGAAGTTGTTAAATCGGACACTTCTCCTCCACTCCCTCCCGTCAACCTTCATAACAAGGAAGTCAAGTCGGTTGAGAAAAGCAAGAATTTCTGAAGTCGAACTTAGGACTTACCACCTCATCTCGAGTATGCATTTCTTGAGGTGATGATAAATTACCCGTCATTATTGCTCGAGATTTGAGTAAAGATGAAAAATCGCTCTCATAAAGGTCTTGAAGTCACACAAGCAAGCAATTGCTTGGAAACTCTCCGACATTAAGGGTATCAACCCCGAATTTTGTACTCACAAAATCTTGATGGAGGATGACTTCAAACCAATAGATTCAACATCGGAGAAGGGTGAATCAAAAATCCATGATGTTATCAAACAGAGGTTATCAAACTTCTTGATGCGTGATTGATTTACCCAATCTCGGATAGTCCTTAGGTTAGCCCAATTCATTGTGTTCCAAAAAGGGTGGCATAAGCTGTTGTCACGACGAAGAAAAGCAGTTAATTCCAACTCGATTGGTTACGGATGGCGTGTCGTATTGACTATCGTAAGTTGAATGACACCACCAGTAAAGACCATTTTCCTCTACCATTCATGGATCGGATGCTTGAGAGATTAGCGAGGAATGAGTACTATTGTTTCCTTGACGGTTTCTCGGGTTACTTTCAGATCCCCATTGATCCACGGGATCAAGAGAAGACCACATTCACCGCCCATACGGAACTTTTGCCTACAAACGTATGCCTTTTGGCTTATGTAATGCTCCCGCACGTTCCAACGATGTATGATGGCCATATTCCACGACATGATCGGAAACAATGGAGGTGTTTATGGATGACTTCTCGGTCATTGGGGACTCATTTCAGACATGTCTCTCCCATTTAGATGAATGCTAAAAGGTGTGAAGACACCAATCTACTGTCTAAATTGGGAGAAGAGCCACTTTATGGTCAAAGAAGGCATAGTCCTTGGTCATAAGATTTCCAAAATGGGATTGAGGTCGATAGAGCAAAAGTCGATGTTATTGCTAAACCGCCTCATCCTACTACCGCTAAAGGTATTAGGAGTTTCCTTGGTCATGCCGGTTTTATCGGAGATTCATACAGATTTTTCTAAAATCGCCGGCCTATGACCCATCTTCTTGAAAAAGAAGCTCCTTTTATCTTCTCACCGAGTGCATCAAGCTTTTGAAACACTAAAGAAAAAGCTTACTAAGCACCCATTCTAGTTGCCCATTGGGATTTACCCTTTGAGCTCATGTGCGATGCAAGTGATTTTGCTATCGGTGCGGTCTTGGGGCAACGAAAACCAAGCATTTTCACCTATCCACTACGCGAGTAAGACTATGATCAAGCTCAAACCCATTACACCACTACGGAAAAAGAACTATTAGTGTGGTGTATGCGTTTGAAGAATTTCGACCATACCTCATCTTGACCAAATCGTGGTGTATACGGATCACTCGGCTCTCAAATATCTCTTTGCAAAACAAGATGCAAAGCCGAGATTGCTCAGTTGGGTTCTCCTCCTCCGTGAATTTGATATCATTATACGTGATAAAAAGGAGTTGAGAACACAGTCACGATCATCGTCCCGATTAGAAAACCCTCACCAAGATGTTTTCGAGAAAAAGGAAATAAATGAAACATTTCCTCTCGAGACACTCAATGCGGTTTCTTTTCGTGGAGACTCTACTACCCCATGGTTTCTTGACTTTGCAAATTACCATGCGGGTAACTTCATAGTGAAAGGATGTCGTCCCAACGGAAGAACAAATTCTTCAAAGATGTGAAACATTACTCGGGACGACCCTACTTGTTTAAAATTGCGCGGATCAAGTCATCAGCGATGTGTATATGGTCGGAAGCTATTGATATTCTCAAAGCTTGCCATTCGGACCTCTTGGGGACATCATAGCCCCAACTACACAAACAAGAAGGTGTTTGATTCGATTCTATTGGCCCACAATTTACAAGGATGCCCATGAATTTGTCAAAGCTCGCGACGCTTGTCAACGTCGCGAAATATCTCACAAAGGAATGAAATGCCGCAAAACGCCATTCAAGTGTGTGAGATCTTTGACATCCGGGGCATTGACTTTACGGGCCATTTCCTTCTTCTCGAGGTAATAAGTACATACTCGTGGCCGTTGATTATTTGTCAAAATGGGTTGAAGCTAAGGCTTTGCCTACCAATGATGCCCGAGTTGTTGTGAAATTCTTGAAATCTCTCTTTGCTAGGTTTGGAACCCACGAGCCATAATCGATGATCGTGGTGCGCATTTCTGCAATGACCAGTTTGAAAGAGTCATGCGAAGTATGGTGTAACTCAACGTCTCATCTGCGTACCACCCCAAACTAGTGGGCAGTGGAAGTTTCCAACCGGGATTAAAGAATTACGGAGAGGACGGTTGGTGAAACCGTGCCTCTTGGTCGGATAAGCTAGATGACGACTGGGCCTTCCGTGATACTTTTATAAAACACCCATCGGTGTACTCCATACAAGCTTGTATACGGAAGGCATGTCATCTGCCGGTTGAGCTAGAGCACAAGGCATCTTGGGCCTTGAAGCATGCCAACCGATATTCGATAGTTGGTGATCACCGAAAAGTTCAAATGAATGAATTAAATGAACTCCGTGATCAAGCATACGAGAACTCTTTGATCTATAAAGAAAAGACAAAGAAGATTCATGACTCTAAAATCAAGAACCGCGTTTTCAACGTTGGTGATCGAGTCCTTCTTTTCAATTCTAGATTGAAGATTTTCTCGGGAAAGCTTAAATCCCGTTGGTCTGGTCCATTTACTATCACTAAGGTTTATCCCTATGGCACCATTGAGTTATCTCAACCCGATGGTCCAAATTTTAAAGTGAATGGTCATCGGTTGAAGCATTACTTTGGAGAGGACATTCCCCCGGGTTGTCCCGGATCTACAAACTTTCCCCATGAACCAATGAATGCGGGGATCGAGTCAAGCTAGCGACTCGGGAATCAAAAACAAGAGCATGCCATATGGGTTTTCACCCATATTTCGAAATTGTCTGAAGTTTGTTACGGTTAGCCATTCACAAGTGGCTAGTTTGTGTGACAAAACTTGACAGTTAGCCTCTTCTTTCTACTTTCTACCACCCTAGTGTGGGAGTTGCCCACATGTTTTGTATATAAGTCTTGTTAAAAAAAAAAAAAAAAAAAAAAAAAAAACTTCTTTAAATAATGGCCGTAGTATTTCCCTTTACGTTCTTTGTTTCGGCATAACCGCAGTACTTTGAATATTGAGGGCAATATTCATTTCTAGTGGGGGAATTCTCACGAATTTTATCATGTAATTATACCGCCTAATTCCCCATTTTGGCCAAAATTTTTTGGAGTAAGTGTTTTGACTTACTCATTTGGTTATCGATCCGCTTTGTCTAATAAACAAAAGGATTGGCTAATCCAGAGCAAACGGCTCTTGGTAAAGATATCTCAAATCCGTTGACTGACTTACAATTTGCCCAAAATTGTATGGTATTCACCACCATATCCTTAAAAGTGAAGAGTTGGCTAGCCCGCAAGTTTATGGCTTGTGGTAAAGCGCTTGAAAACCATAATTGGTAATCACCACCAAAGATATTTTATCTAAGAGTTGGCTAGTCCAGAGCAAACGGCTTGGTAAAGACAAATCAAATCCGTTGAAATGGTGGTTTGCTCAAAATCACATGGTTATCGGTGTACCATGGTTCTTACTTGAACCGAAACATTTGGCTACTCCGTAGTAATGGCTTTTGGTAAAGAGATGAAATCCATTAATTTTCTCAAATCATTGCTAGGGACTAACAATATCTTAGTGTGGGATTGATGAGTGTGTAAATACTCATCATTTTTGTACAAATTAGATCGCTAAAACATCCAAAACAATCGAAATGCATCAAAATGATAAAAATATCACAAATAAGTGTTTTATGTGTTTTAAATGCAAAATATCAAAATCGGTGAAAAAAGCATTATCAAGTTTGCATAATTGGCGCTTTAGTCCTCAAGTTTCAAAAGTTGTCAAAACAGTCCACGTAAATCTAAATAAAGAAAAATGTTATTCAAGGTCCCTGAAATATTCTAAATTGTCAAAAATGGTCCTTGAATAAATCTTTTGTGAAATGGCAGAAAAGGTCCCTCAAGTTTTGAAATTGTCAAAAATAGTCCTTTGAGAATTTGAAAATGTCAAAAATGGTACTTGTACTATTGAAGGTTGTCAGTTTCAGTCCTTGTGTTAACTTTAAGAAATAGGCAGATTTGGTCCCTCAAGATTGGAATTATTGCAGCTTTAGTCCTTGTCAACTAATACTAAGCCTTGTCAAAACCATTTGACCCCCTGCCTTTATACCTTTTTGGACCCCCTGTCTTTTCTATTTTGAACCCCAAGTCAACCCTCAGTCAAACAATACCTTGCCCGCCCACCACTGTACACCTTTCTCCCACATGTTGCCTGCTACTTGCCTCCACCTCTCCCATCACCTTTTATCCTGCCCACCACCCCTCATCATCACAAGCCCCACAATTAATGCCACCCCTACGAGCTATATCAGCCAGCAATCAAATGTAGCTTTCCGCAAAATGATTAAACGGCCAATACACTCAAAACTCAACCATTGGTCAAATTGAGAGGTGGATCCGCTCGGAGGACACGTGTGAGACATTTTGAAGCATAAAAGAGAAGGAAGAAACAAGGGAGAAGCCAGTAGTTAATTTTTAGTTTTCATGTATTTCGTTTTTAATACCAATGTTTTAACTTAGCTTCAAAGTTGTAATTTCCAGTTTAACTACATCAATATTAAGTTAAAAAATCATTGTACTAAGTTTTCAAGTGTTAATTCAAGTTTCTATAAAAGTTACATATTCTCATGTTTACTGTTTCAAATGTTAGACTCAAGCTCTTGAATTTAAGCTTCCCATAGCTTATTTTTCAGTTCAGAAAAGCTTACTTAAGCTGCTATAGCTTTTTGATAAGCTTGGAATTCATTTTCTAAACAACTTTGGTAAAAGGTCAACAAAAGTCAACAGAGGAGGACATTGGGTTAAGCGGTGGAAATGGTTTGTGGGTGTTGCAGAGCGGTGTTTGGATTGGAAATGGATTAGATAATGGTCTTGGGATTGGTTGTAACCTGCATACCAAATTGGACCTTTGTGAGCTTGTCTTATCATTTTCACTTTTATGCGCTTCATATTGTGCTCATTTTTTGAATCTTTGGTCATTAAGGTGTTTAATTAGTAGTAATTAGCATATTAGAGTTAGTTTAAGCGATGGAATAAGTTAAGTCGGTGGTTAGTATAGTTTCAATTTACCAAACAGCTTAAAAAGGTGTGTTTGGATTTGTTGATAAAAAAGAGCTCCAGAGTATGTCTGTTGTTATTTATACTTGTTTCATGTTACAATAGTACCTAATAGCTTAACCAAGTCATAATATATAGTCATTGTTTGTTAAAAGTCAAATTTCCTTTTAATTTGCTTAAGCGGTTCATCGTTTAAGATTTAGATTGTGAAATTCATAGAATTAGCTTAAAACTTGTAAACATAGCTTAATATCATCTTATAATAACTTAATCCATCATAATTAGTCCTTAAATCAGTATCAAAGCTCACCAAAGTCAAACTTGTCTCAACTGTCAAAAGTCAAAATATTTGAAAAAACCAGTTTTTGGCCAACTAGTAAGATTTTTCACAGGTTCATTACTGGGCCAAATCAAATCAAACTTTGGGATTAATAACTTAGCCAGGTCTAGTTTCTTATTAGTATTTTTGCTGATTTTTATCAATTTTGCAAGAGCTTCAAACAAGCTCATCAAACAGGGCTTATATGCCCTGCTCACAAGCTCAGTCAAAGCTGAGTGTTTCTCAGCTCATTGCTAAGCTTGTCCAGAGCTCCACAGAGCTTCTCTAGGGGTGAATTTTGGTTTAAGAGTTCTTAGCCAGGTCTAGTATAGTTTCCAAGTTCTGCTTTTCAATTTTAGCTTATCAGGAAGCTTGTGCTTAAGCTCAAACTTGGTCCTCTCAAACTGTTTTAAGCATTAAGCTCAAATAAGTTAAATCCTTGCAGTTGGCTATCCAGAAGTTAGGGCTTATTGTTTCTTGTTTAATTCTAGTAGTTTTAGCATATTAATGCTTCTGTTTCAGTTTGGTAGCTTGTGGTGATCATTTGGCTTATTCAAGTGCTTATTGATATGCACTTACAATAGCAGATTCAATTTCCTCCACACAACACCATGTTTTTCTATTTTTCCTAGATTCATAATATCATTTTAGAGTTTTCCTGAAATTTTCACATTTTTCCATAACAGTTTGCTATTTTTCTTAATTAAAAACAATTTTTAGGTAATTTTAAATAGCTTTTAATACAATTAAATCGAAAAGTCCAAAAAATAACTTTTCATTTTATTAAGTTTAGATAAATATAAAAGTAAAAAAGTAATTTTCAGATTTTCATAGTTTATTTTGTAATTTTTAGTAATTTAATTAGTTTTAAATAGTTTAAAATCCATAAAAATAGAAAAATAATCGTAAAAATATAAAAATAGTTTTGAAAATTCTTTTTGTTATTTTAGATTTTTCCAAGTCATAACTTTATTTTTCTAGGTTTATTTCCTATTTTCTTGTAATTTAGGTTATAATTTAATAGTTTTAATTAATAATAATTAATTAAATAGTTATAAAATAATTTTCTTTTCTTAAAATTTTCTTATATCATTAGGGTTGTAAAATATCATTTTCATATTTTAGGATTGATATTGTGTAAGTTTCACGCTTTTATTTCAGACGTCACGTAGTTTTTAATTCGCTTTATAAAACATAAAATCAAAAACATCGCTTTAAAAATAGTGATAGCATTTATTTAATAAGATTTAACTTTTAAATTTTCTTTAATTTGCATTTAAGTCATTTGAATTTATTAATCTTTTCTTTAGGTACAAATATCTCAAAACCTTCTCGATCACTATCCTTAGTGGTTATTCGATATCCGATTGTGTTAAACACCGGTCATCCTCCGTGGGACTTAACGACCCGGAATCCACCGTATTCCTTTGATCTTCATTGTATTGGTTTCGAGCGGTTTAAGTTTGTTACGGTTGACCATTCACAAGTGGTTAGCTTGTGTAATTAAACTTGACTGTTTAGCACCGATCAGACACCAAAGTTGTAGTGGTCTAAGCATCTTCAATAGGAATTCTCCTTGGAGTGTCACCAATCTTCTTAGGAGCTCTACACTCTCTGGCAAAGTGTCCCTTCCTCTGACAATTGTAGCACTCAATCTTTGACTTGTCGAACCCTACAGTGTTCTATACCTTGAACTTGAGCTCTCTTCCAGTCTTCTTAAAAAATCTCCTTGCCCTCATGGTCAACATAGCCATCTGCCACTTGATATCAATTTCTTCCGGATCATCGTGGTCAATCTGCTCCAAATCTTGATTTACTACATGAGTACCGGTAGTAAGATCACCAAGAAAGCAAATAAGCGGATCACCGATGTTATCACTAGTGAGAAATCATGCTGTGATAGCAGTAGAAACTCCACAAGTAGTAGAATGAGTTTCCTGATGACTGTCTGACCCTTTTGAGGACACAAATGCTAGGTTTTGTGTGCCTGGGATTGAACTGGATGTTCCCTTCACTTCTGATTCATACACTTTGAGATTATTGTATAAATCATCCAAGGTCAACTTATCAAGACCTTCTTTGTTCCTCCAGACCACAGTATGCATGCTCCATTCAGGTGCTAGACTTCTTATAAACCTGAGATTCACATCTTCTTGAGGAATTGCAGCTTTCATGAGTGCCAATTGACTCACAAGTTTCTGCAATCTGTCACGCGTCTGATCAATACCTTCATTGCTTAGAGCAGCAAAGTTTTCAAACTGATGCTTCAAAGATTCTTCCTTGATTTCTTTGTTGCATCATTCCACCAAACCTTTGTTTAATAGCTTCCCACAAATACTTGGCATCTTCATTCTCACGTGCTTAATTGATACTCATTAGGTAATCCCATCGAAGGATACTATGAATCTTGATCTCAATCTTCTCGAGCTTTATCTTCATTACTTTTGATGGATAGATTCTTCCCATCGACACCTTAGCAGTGCAGAATCACCCTTCGGATGATTTCCACATAGAGAAATCCAACATCTTGAGGTATCACGCATTCTTAACCTCCGTAGTTCATACTCTCCTCTTCAACATAGGCACCTTTGATGCGGAACCATGTGTGTTGAATCTTCTATTACTTGAGTAGTAGTTTTGAACACAAATTCTCTTATATCACAGCTTCTAGATCACAAGCTCTGATACCACTTGCTGATCTCAGTTGAGCAATTGATCAAGTTGATTAAGTTAGATAAATCTAACACAAACAACAATATAGCAAGCTGTCTTGAATCTAAGATTAAACAATATGCGGAATCCAATGTTTGACAATTAAGAGAATACTTAACACAACTTGTTTCTCACAAAACACTTCAATATATTAATACGAATACTCAAAAGTATTAGGGTTACAAGAACCTTGAAGTGATCGACTCTAGAATAACTCATATTCTAAATCTAACCTAGGACCTCCTTTTATAGGCTAAGGAGTCCTACTAGAGTTACAATAACTTTCTACACAAGATACATATTATAGAAACTTTTCTATATTTATCTAACCGACTATACAAATCTGATAAGCAGTACTAACTAAATGTACTAGCAGTTTGTATTGCTAGTTATATTCTTCGCAGTCCACAATCAAAGCTAACAGTACTAACTATTAAGCTTGGCAGTACAAACTGTCTTTGCTAAATTCCCAGCAAGTTTGATTCATTCAGTTTCGGACATTGTAGTGCTATATTTCCTTGTTCTCGAACTGATGCACTACTTGATGCCTTATCATGCTTGTCACCTTCTACCATGCTTGCTTGGTTTTAACTTTCTTACTTCTTACAATCAGAATCGAGATGGTTTCTGGTTTTCTTGCTCTTGTGTTTTATCAAAAGATCAAAACTCTTACTTGCGACTGGCCAACTTGCTAACCATGTTTTCTTGCTAAACTTGTTCAATATTGACCAACTTGCTAATCAATATTGTGTTTTCCAGACCCACTTGCTAATCTGGCTCTTGCTTGCTTTGATCAAAATAATTGATCATTTCTTGCTGATATTTAAAACCAAATGATTCTACTTTCTCGCTGGTTTGAATCAAGGGTTCTACTTGCTATTTGAACCTTAAGGCTCGGAACTTGCTATGAACCTGATTATACCAAAACGTTCCCTTTTTCTTAGTTTCAATTCGATCAAGTCTTCCTTTAATTGATATCGCTCTTCTTTAATCGATGAACGGTAGTCGCTGCTATCTTTTTTTTTCCGGAATCGATCTTGCTCTTGATACCACTGTTAGTTAATCAGACTTCACATGTTATTCTTCATCAATCGGTATGATTGGAACAAAGGTTTGGGACACAAACTTGTAACAGAAAAATACACCAAGAATGATAATAGAAACTTGTATTGATCAATTGAATGATTGATTACAGAACTTGACCTTTATATAGTGATTGAATCGGTGCCTTGAATCAACACAACTGTTACACAAAGAAGTCATCATACCGATTCAAGAAAAGTAAAGGTTGTGACACACTAAAATGGTTGTATACCGTTATCTATGACCCAGCCCAAATAACTAACTTGGGTTTATACATAATTTAAGATAAATACATAACAATATATATACTAAGTACCCCTAACTGCGTGCTTATAACATTATTGGTCCAACAATTTTATCCTAATCGAATTAAAACCTTAAACATTAGCTGAATGCATCTTTAACAGTCTCGAAAGTCAAAGACACTTAAACGAAACAAAAACCTTAAACATTAGCTGATTGCGTCTTTAAGAATTACAGTAGTACTTATATAAACTAATTCATACTCAAATTCTGGAAGAACTTAAATGAAAATCGCATAAATATTATAACCATTTTACTTGATGACAAACTTATAATATTAAGTACTATTATAGTATTATTAAGCTTTGCATTAAACTGAACGACAAAACTGAACCCTACCAAATTTCTATATTTAGGCGATTAACAGGTACAAGATTTAGCCATTGAAAGTATTAAATTGATGCATCTATATCATATATACATTGATCCTAAAAACAAGCATGATTATTGATCTATTATCACTTCCGATTTCTTCCTACCAAACGTGCCCCTAGAAGAAACATTCCACATAAAAATGGCAGATGCAACTGTAAGTCTGTTAACATGCTAGATCAACGTAAAATGCAAAACTGCTTGGTCACTCATCAAAGCTTAACTATTAAAAGTTTTTTTCATTTCCTTTTTTTCTTTTTCTTTTTCATTCGTTTGATATAAAAAACCAGCTTTCATTATATAATTGATTAAGATTAGTATTGTAATATGTATAACCCCTACACGGCTACACTTAGTTTCTTTATAACACATAGAAAAATGGCGGAAAAACATATACCAAACAAGGGTAAACCTGTATTAACCCTTTCATAAATCTGCAAATTTAAGATGATACTATTGGTTTTGTAATACAGCTTGATGATATAGTGAGCCTCAGACAGAAAATAACAAAACTGTTTGAGGCGTCAATAAAGACTATTGCTCCTGATGAGCCAAACATGGTGCCTTTAATTCTTTCATGGTCCAAAAACGAAGCTGGTGATTACCAATGGTATATGTCATTTCTCATACTTATGGATGGATTTATATTTGTGCATATTGTTTGTTTCGTGTATACTATAGCAAGTGTTTAACTTATTCGGTTAGTACTTAAACAGACAAGTTTGAGTAGTTTTGTCTGCATCGTTATCTGTATTGTTAAGTACTAATGTGGTAATAGCAACAACATTAGGTACTTCTGGTCCAGATTAAAAGACAATAGTACAGAATTTGAAGATCCAGAATATGTTCGACAGGTAACTTACGAAATTCATCGAATTAATCAGACTCGCAGCAAAAATGGCTCTTAAAAAATTCATGTCGTGGAGTATATAAATCTATGTTTATACGAAAATCACCACCGATTTTGCAAACTTATTTTGTGAAATACCTTTATTTAGCGAAAAGCTTTTTTATGATATTGTGTTACAAAACCGCTTGAATGTTGTTATTTTAACGACTTTTCCTTTTCTATTTACTTTATGCATTTGATATATAGAGTAGACTTTATTCTGTTATATGGTTCAATGTGATCTTTCTAAAATCCAGGCCATCCAGAATAATTTTCCAATAACTGACATGATAGAATCATTCGATGTACCTAGTCCTAGGGTAGAGCGACAATACAGCTTCAGAGAGAACTTCGAGGCGCAGTCAATTTGGAGAGTAACACCATCATTTATAAATGTTATATTGTCAAAGCAATGGATGGCGAAGGTATTTGTTGTAATCTTGTTTTTTGAAATTACCTTACTTTTTGCGTAGCTCAAAGTTCTTAGTTTCACGCCCGCAGAGGATCCAAAATATGTTAATAGATGGTATAGAAACATGGGCACCAAAGCTTCCTGTCAAGAGGGCAATAGTAGACTTTTCATCGCCCATTATGGCAGAAATACATGTGGATCAGCTACGATCAACTATTATTGGGGACATGTTAGCACGCTTTGCTTGAGTTTTCTAAAGTTGAAGTGCTTCGAAGAAATGAGGTTAGAGATTTGGGTTCTCAGGTAAACTGAAGCTGATCTTGTTGCGTGAACTCCGTTATACTAAATACTATCATGCTCATATCTATGTGTTGTATACAGTCAGTTTGTAACATGTGTATACAGGTGTTTGTGACAACTGTTGTTTGTGGTTCACAAATCAAAAATTATTGTCATCGTGTAAAAAAGTGTTTCAACAGTTTCTTTTTGCAGTGTGGAATGTTGATCGAGTATTTATTCGAAAGGGTCCCTTACAGGGAAATTAATGATCAAGATTTTAGAAGGTTTGAGGTGAGTAAATATACTTTGAAATAACACAGATGGTGAGATTTCGCTGTTATTAGAAAGGACTCACTTTTCCGTATCAAATTGCTTCCTATTTCACCTTTGGATATCATTTATGGTTCTGATTTCTTACAAAATATTTTCCTGCCATATGATATATTAAAGTGTAGTTTAAGAATCTGATTTAGGCTTATCTTGACTCGTTTATTACTTAAATAGGCATTTTTAATGGCGTCAAAACAGACATATGATGATTTCAAAAAGAGAGCCCAACAGGCATTGAGTAGTCTCCAGGTGAATAACCACTTTGTGGCCATACAACTTTGTGATTCCTTTATTTCTTTTTTATTTGTAAAATAATGGATTTTAAAATAGGGTGGCTGACGAAGGTACCTGAAGGCATGGACACGAATCTGTGAGATACGTCAAAAGTGTTTTGTACCATTATATGAGCGCCTAGACGTCCATTTGAAAGAAAAGGTATTATGTAGGTCCAACATTTTTAGTTACCAAACTTTGCTAGAACATTTACTAAATTCGAAGCTGATCGAAGTGTTTTAATGCTAATGTTTTTAGGGTGAAAGCTTTTATTATCCCTACATTGGTCAGACTCTAGATATGCTAAATGAAAAAGGATTGATAGTAGAACATGAAGGAGCTAAGGTGACTAAGCATATACCTGGAAGAAAGCCTCTTACTGTTGTGGACTCAGATGGAGGCTTTGACTATGTTTTAACCGCTCTTGCGGTTTTATGGTTGGTTTTGTTCCTGTTATATTTACTTATACGGAGTAATTATTTTTCCGATACGACCCATTTTTAGTTCAAGTTGTCTTCCTGAATGTTTAGATGTTAATTCATCTAGATAATTGACTTTTTAACAAACTGGACCAAAATTTTGAGTTTATACCAAAATATCTCGTTTTCGAAAAAAAATATATAAAAAATTGAAACCTGCCTTTTTTTCTTTTTTTCATTTTTTTTTTTTTTTTGTTGCAAAATTGACAATTTTCTTGCCAAGATTAACTTTCTTTATGAATATTGACTTAATTTTGCAGAGTTTAACTTTTCTAGAACTGCTACTTTTTCTTTAAAATATAACAGGCGTTTTGTTGCATGTTTACCACAAGAAAATGTAAGAAGCTGGTTGTGTGCATATGCAGGTATCGCATTAATGTTGAAAACGCCGAGTGGATAATATATGTCACTGAACGAGGCCAACAAGAGCACTTTGACATGATATTCACTGTATGTCACTTTCACAGTTTCGCACGTCATAAGAGTGACTAACCATTCCCTAAGAAAAAGGAGCAAAATAAGTGTTGAGTTGGGTATTAATTTAGCTGATAAAATCTGTTCAGATCGCTAGACTTGCAGGATGGCTTCCGACTAGCAGGAGCAATACCCTAAAACAAGTCACGTTGGATTTGATCCAGTTACTTGTGAGGTTGGTATGAGAGCGGTTAAGTTGGTTGATTTGCTTGATGAAGCTGAAATTCAGTGTAAAGCAGCTCACAGGAAACGAGGTATATACCCAAGGTCGTAGCTTGAGGACCGAAGGGTCCCGGCCCCTGGCCTAAGCCCTTTAGTGTATTTATTCGCGATTTCATGTGTTAAAAAAAATAAAAATAAAATAAAATAAAAAAATAAATCACCTTGGCCCTCCCATCTAATGTTTTTCCGGAATTAATTTTGTTCCGGCCCTCCCACGAAAAATTTTCTAGCTCCGCCATTGTATATAACCTAAATTGTTTTTATCAATTAGAGGTGGGTAATGGGCGTGTTTGGTAATGGGTCATAATATATATGTTTTTATGCGAGCCAGGGTGGATTGGCGAGGATCTTGAGCACACAGCTGAAGCAGTTGCATATGCTGCTGTTAAGTAAGATATTAGCTTATTATCCAAAAAAAAAAAAAAAAAGGCGCGCTGATAAGCAATTAATTATTTGTTATCCTTTTTTATGGAACGGCATTACTAAAACTAATTCATGTTAATATAGGGTTTCTTACAAATTGAAACGCCCAGAATTTTTTATTTTTTTATTATTATTTTTTTTAAATATAAAAATCCGTAAACTGTATACATTGATAAAACTAGCGGAAGCGTATTTTCTACATCATACGGGCTTATTCCAAACGTCCCGTTAAAATACTAAACTTTACAAAATACATAACATTGACTCTTTAAACTTGGAACAAAAGTTGATTCTTGATTTAGGGCATTCCAAATCGATAACAAATGATGGAAATGAGAAGCTCGTTACCTAACTCATGAGCTACACCATTTTAACCCATTACGCCCAATTTAGCATGTACATGGTCTCATCTTGCATACCTACAAAAATATAAATCGAGAACGGTAAGTCTATAAGACTTAGTGAGATAACGAAATATTAAATCATAAACCGAACATAAGCATGATGTCAATAAGTATATATAGTACTATTCGACTACATGAATCATAATATTAACTAACCGCATAAGCACGACATTGACTAATTAAATACATGATACGCCATGTTACCGATCGAGTACATAAGCATACCGAGTGCATAGTCGATCGCATAACTAAGCACATACTTAGTGCATAACCGATCGAGTACATAAGCACATAGTGAGTCGCGTAGCACATATCGACCGAAAGCATAAGCACATATTGATGAAAGCATAAGCACATATTGATGAGCGCATAAGCACATCTTGATGAGTGCATAAGCACATCTCGAGTACTTTAGTACTATATCGGTGAGTGCATAAGCACATCCGACTAAGCACTTATAGTACTATCTTGATGGATACATAACCGACGAGCCATATAAGCATGTTAATCATCCATATAGGATGTCCGAGTTCGATTTTGGAACTTTCATTATTCTAAGGCTCGATTCTCCACTAAGGAGGTCTAAGTTCCAACTTTGTCTCGAACACATGTGTGATCACATAATCGACTACATACTAATAGTATCAATACATTGAGTAATGCATAAAGTACCATTCTGACTAATTAAGTGCATAAAGCACTTGGCGCGCCTTAAAAACTGCATAAGCATATACCTAATAGAATTTGACATACATATATATAAACGCATCGCATGCTAGAAGTGCATAAATCATTTTGCACACATTACTAAACACATATAACATTCATATATAATTTAAGGTTAAACTAAATACTTACGCTTGACTATAACATGATACTAAGTCAATGAACCGAGACTAAGCTAAATATAGAAACTAAACAATAATATGGTTACGAGGTCAAACTAAGATATGATACTAAAATTGAATTAATTACTAAAATTGTACTATAACATAAACCAAGGCTGAGTTATAACTTGATACTACAGTTGAACTATAATATAAAGCAGAACTACTATAAACATAATGCTGAGACCAACTATAACATATAACTGAGTCTACGCTATAAATAATACTGAGGTTGACCACGACATATTACTTAGTAAAAACAATCGGGTCTACTTAATATTGAATATTGCTAAACAGGTCAGCATGACTATGAATATGACCAAACATGTCATCATGGTAGTTAGTATGACCAAACGGGTCAACATGATACTTAATATGACAAAACTGGTCAAAATGATACTTAATATGACCAAACATGTCAACATGATACTTAATATGACCAAACGTGTTAACATGATACTTAATATGAACCAACGGTTAACTTGATGCTAAATATGACCACACGGGTCAAATTGATACATAACTTGCATCATACTGGAGATATAGCAATGTATCTGTGTAGTTAATGACCAAAATTTCGGTGTTTCGGTCAAGGACCGAGATATGAAATTTTTGGTATTTCGCTGGGATTTCGGTGGTATTTCGGTAATTTTACCATTCAACACATAAACATTTGTAAACATTCAAAACACCAAAATTAGCTAAATTAGTCTATTAGTAATCATCTAAAACTTGATTGGTCGAATTGGCGCAACTAGTCCCTCGGAATACTTACCAAACGCGCCCCTATGTTTTGATTTGACATTTTCGGTCCCTCCCGGGTATAAAACCCCACAACACACACATAAATACACTTTTACACACATTTCTCTCTCTCATCTCTCTAAAATTCGTGACCGAAACCTCCACCGTCTTCTCCGGCCAATATTCCGCCACTGTCACCGGAAAATTACACCACCTATACCAAATGATAGATCGTCGAAAGGAGATCATTTTGACATAGGTGCACGCGTGGTGAAACCCACCGACGCCGCCCTAGATCTACATTTTAAGTTTCGCACTTTTGGGTTTTTAAGTTTGGGCCCAACAAAAAGGACTGTAAAACCACTAATCCCACCGAATTTTAGGTCATTTTTCACCATTTTTCGGTCAATTTCGCCGATTATTTCGGAAATGAAATTTGAAACGAAATTTTGAGCGAAATTTTATTGGACCTCCGATATCCGAAATACCATTGGTATACAACCGAAATTGACTATACAGCAATGTATTATATACTAAACACGCTTAATCTACAAAACATGTTAATCGAAAATCCGTTACTCACCGGGCCAGATAATGCAAGATGAATGATTCGAATATGCCTCGAACACCTATATCATGATAGATGTACACGATAATGTTAACACATAACAACTAGGCATGAATATAACATGATAATGCAACTATAAGTGCAACTAAGCACATAAACTAACTATAATGCATAAACTCATAAACTAGTTATGGCATAAATCTCGCCAAACATGCACTACTATGCTCATGAACTCGAGCTAAGCTAACCAAGTATTATCACTTGGTTCTATACTTTCATAACATGATTTATAATCATATAGGCTGAGAACATAAGCTATCATAGCATATAATCACCCGAGACTTGCAAAAACATCATATCGTGTCATAATCATCAAAACACTTAACAACGCATTTGCTGATTTTTTGCAGCAGCCTGCAAATGCATCGTTTTGACTCACTTAACTACTCAAACATATCATGAGACTATTTTTCCATGAAAGTATATTATTTTCCCTTTCCGAAAAGGTATGGAACGTCAAACCGAGCTACGGTCTATCCGGTATGAATTTTTAAAGTTCGGTTTGTCGCACATTTCGTGATCAGCCATTGATGTACCAAATCACGTTTAGACCAACTTAACTACTAAACGAGCAAAACTTTATGAATAACAACTGAAGTAGAACACCTTAGGCTTTCCAGAAAGTCCGGCCATGATTCAATCCGAGCTTTTATCAATTTTATATGATTTTTCAAATATGACTAATCATTGCTGAAAATTTCAGCAACTTGTTTAACATCATATATCACATAAAGGGGTGTTTGGTTCAACTCAATAATCAACATAAACACCTCCTAAACATCATAAATTGATCACTAACATAATCCCATCATAAACCCTAATAATCATATGCATAACCCATAAACATAAATCATGATTCATCACATAATCATGTAAAACACTTATTAAACATAACCTCATAACTCATAATCATAAATTAACACATGATTCACTAATTACCTTGAATTGGGGAAGAACACATAAAACCTTGATGACCCTTAATCCTTGATAAGCTCTCTTTAATCCTTGATTAGGCTTTGTTTAAATTTAATGGAATTTACCATGAACTTGGAATTCTTCATAGTGAAGTAATCATCTCCCTGCTTCTTTCTCTTATTGTTTCCTGATATGAGAGATGAGGAGGGAGCATATATTTTGTATAAACCGACTTTTAGTTCTGTGATTAATCTGAACTCTTTTTATAGTTTGGATATTTGTTACATTTAGCCCTTGTAGTAAAATCGTGTTACAAACTGAATCCGAACTATATATCTCATATTAATTGCTAAGTCCCCACTACTTATATTATTAATTCCGCCAATAGTGGGACTTTTCTATTTATTCCTTTAATTTACTTGGCGTGACCAGTAGGATTTTAGATAAATCCTCTATTATTTTCTATAAATAACGGGATGTTACACAAATAAGCTCATTTTGTTTGCCGTTTAATATCTATGAACTACTAATAGACATTTCTTAGCATTTTGAAGTTATATGTTGCTCTTTTTTCGAGCATAAAACTAATTGTGCAATTGCGTTCTCAATTTATGTAAATAAAATATATATATATATATTTCCATATGACTATGGCTTTTGACTTCTTGCATTGTTGTACGATCGCTCATCCGAATAGTAGATCGCCAAAATCAATTTTGATCGATGCTTGATGTTGAGGTATGCTTCATGATATTTTACCATTTCATTATGTTCAAGTCTTCAACTAGTGATGCTCAAATTGTATTATTACACTATCTGCTTTCATCTCGAATTGTACTAATGTGCATTGATGAATAGGAGATACAACAGTGTATCTACTTTATGCGATACTCGAGCAAATTCAACTCTTCGGACATCCGGTAAAGACATGAGGAGTTGAAGAAGGTAACATTTCTCCTTCGCTGAACGTTATTATCATTTTCTCATCTCAAAGTGTCTCGCTTTTTATTTAAAATTTGATTAGCAAGTTTATGACCAAGTTCATTGTTCGGGATGTATGGGGAATTAAAATTGGAGAACGATCTAGAACGGAGTTGGGTTTACATTTGCTCCGATTTTCGAGGTAAGACAAGGTTTCAAAGAACGATCAATGTGGGTTACTGAAACATTTAGTATGCATCTTAGTACTGTGATACTCGTATAAATGGCAAACAAAATGAGTTTATGGGATAAACCGGTGATTTTTTTGTTCGGCCGAGTCTGGTGACCCAAAATTACTTAAAATTTCAAAATTTATATAAAATAAAAAGACTTGTTTATTATGATAATCGAAACCTAATTATCACACTAGTACTCTAGGTATGCTATAAGAATACACTTTAGGGGACTTTTTCACTTTTTAGTTATTTTCTAACTTGACCCATTTTGACATAAAACATAACCCATATCTACCCGTCTCTTCAATGCATCAATCTTCTAAATTAGTTTACTCAAACCCTCTTGTTTTGCACTTATCGAAGATGCTTTCAAGTTTAAGACCGAATGTCTTGTGTGAATACCTTTATGATTTAGCTAAAAGTTTCACTATTTTTACGACAGTATCGTATATATATACATACATATGAATTCATTTCTAACGCTTTAAAGGATTTTGTTTCTTGTATGCATAAAACACCAACTTAAGTTTTCGCTTGTCCCATTTAGACACTACACTTTTTTTTTGTGAGTTCGGGGTCATTAAAAGATGGCTTTGGGACTCGTAATCTTAATCATATATATAAAAATATCGCTTTGAAAAAGCTAATTTTGGGGTACAAAATGACTCAAGCGGGACACAAAGCCATACACAAAGAGAAGTATAATGACTAAATGCAAGCGAAAAGGTACGTTGGTCTTTTATGCAGGAGTTACTAATATACTAGTGCAGAATTAATTTGACTTTAGACAAGTCAAACATAATTTGACTTTACAAAAGTCAAACGTAATTTTTGTTTTGGATATGGCTTTACATTTATATTTGGGCAGGTTGTCGGTTCTGCAGAGGAAACAAGCAGATTATTGTTGTGTGAAGCAACCCGAGTGGTAATGAGCAAATGCTTCTATCTTTTGGGCATTACTCGTGTTTAGAGAAACGATCTCTAATATTACAATTTGGATCTTGAAGATTTATCGAAGCTTATATAAGTCCTTTTTTCTCTTATTTTTTTGAATATGCATTTGGGCATCCTTTGTGGATACTACACTAGTTACATGCCACCTATTTTGAATCCAAACTACATCAACCTTTACCTCTAAAAAACTGCGCCACCTAAAGAATTTTTTTGATAAAACTATTAACCGTTGTCGCTTTACAAATACACCTTTATAAACAAAAAGTAGGAAGAAGCTACTTATTACAACGATTTCAATGATGATTCCAATAAACAGCCTGAAAACTGCTACAACGACCCTACTAACATGATTTTAAATTACAACTCCAGTGACTCCAAAGGAGAACGGCTCTAAAACATACAAACATAACCAACCAAACATTTTCTTCTGACCAAAACAGATCCCACAATCAAAGGGAGAACCCTGCCATCCGAACACAACTTGTTTAGCTAATCATGTCAATTGTGTGAGCCCTAACCATAGACACGGCCAATTCAAACCGTTTATCTAAATGGTTACACGGGTTATAGAAATTTTGCGGTTTAATAGGTTGACCCCAACCCATTTAGCTTGTTTATCTAAAAGAAATGTCATGTGTTACACAAGTTAAACATACTCGACGTTTTAGTTGATCGGCCAATATAACTCGTATAACCGAATCAAATATCAAAAAACGTTTAAATATACTAGCCAACTAATAAATGTTTAACCATCTCAATACATTGCTAAGTGACATATTTAAAGAAAAAGTTCCAAAATAGTCGTGGAAATACGGCTGAACGTGGACGTCTAAAGATGAACCGAATCGATCAAAGACTTGTTTGGCCATCGGTTTCAAATTATTTGTGGTTTTGGTTTCGGTCGGAGCCAAAACCGAGAAACCCCACCTAAACCAAGAGTATAGTCATTATGTTATCGCTTCTTTATTTCAACATGTTTTAGTTTGTAATTCGTCCAAGTTGAGTCGATAGCCGATAAATCGAACGAAAACACCGCTTAAACTACGTACTTCAAAGAAGAAATAAATGATACTCCCCGTGTCCCAATATTATTGTCCATATTTATGTTTCAGGTTGTCCTAATTAATTGTCAACTTTTAAAAAAATAGATAGAAAGATTTGATCGAGATTACTACATTACCATTACTTGAAATGGTTATTACAAACTTTCAATAATACAATAAGAGTAATTACACCGTTGGTCCCCAAACTGCACTAAAATCCCGCATTTGGTCCTAAATTTTCAAAAATCGCAAGTTTAGTCCCAAACTTTTTCATGATGCATTTGGTCGTATTTTGGTAATCTCGTTACTTTTCCGTGTTAGTCAACACACGTGCGTGACACATGATGGGTATATCCGTTATTTGCAATTTTTCTCTGTTACACCGTTGGTCCTGAAGTTTTCAATTATCATATATTTAAAAGTAGTCGTTTGTTGGCGTTATTTGATACCTTCTAAAAACGTTTAAATAAGTTCTTGTAAATTCCCATCCCTGTCACATAAACCATCACCACACCAACTCATCTTTTTCTATACTATCATTCTCAAATTAATCCGAAAAAACAATCTTATGAATTCTTCTCTTCCACATACCATCGAGGAAATCAAAGCTAAAGTAATGAAACAAGTTGATGAGGATAATCGTCGTTCGCAAACGATTGTCGACACAGTTTTGTTGTTAGTAAATGCAAGCAAAGATGAAACAAATATGATTAAATCATATAAGGAATGCAAACACATTACGCAATACTAGACCATATTAGACTAGACAGGCCAGCCCAGTTGTATAGATGGGTCGTACCCATTAGGGTTTGAGTTAGTTACTTATTCCCTAAGCTATGTAACTAACTCAAACCCTAACGAGTACGGACCATCTAGTTAGTTGTTTGTTTATTCGGCTAATCGTGCAACCTCTAACATCTGGCATACGCGGCTAGGTCATCCTCATCAACGTATTTTTAACTCCATGGATTTCATATTTTCACTTCCCCTTACAAATACAAATTTATCTACTTCATGTACTTCGTGTCATATGGGAAAATCATCAAAACTTTCTCTACCCATTTCAGATTTTTGAAGTAGTCATATTTTAGACTTAGTTTGTTGTGATGTTTGGGGCCCCATACCCGTTTTATCGTTTGAAGGTCATAGTTTTTTTATGTTATGTGTTAATCACCATTCTCGTTATATGTGGGTTTATCCGTTAGCTAAAAAATCAAATGTTTATGACACCTTGAAACGCTTTGTAGCTATGGTTGAAAGACAATTCACCACAAAACTGAGAAATCTCCAAACTGATTGGGGTAGTCAATTTCGTAATTTAAATCATTTTTCTCATTTCTTGGTATCGTTCTCCAACAATCTTGTCCCCATACAAGTGATCAAAATAGTTTTGTGGAACGCCACAATCAACATGTGGTTGTAACCGGTCTTACTTTACTTGCTCAAGCGAGTATTCCTCAACGTTTTTGGCATTTTGCATTTGATATAGTTGTATATCTTATTAATCGTATGCCATCTCGCATATCAACAAACAAGTCACCTTTTGAATATCTATTCAACCGTACTCCTAAATATTCTTTCCTTCGTGTCTTCGGGTGTCAATGTTTTTCCCATCTTCGTCCTTACAATAGCCACAAGATGGATTTTCGGTCTATTCCATGTGTCTTTCTAGGATACAGTCCTATTCATAATGGATATCGTTGCCTTGACTTATCAATCGAGCGTCTTTACATTGTCAGTCATGTTCGCTTTAACGAGGAACATTTTCCTTTTGCCATACCCAAAACAAACATCCCACCTACATCACAAAGAAGTCCATATTATTCTTCAGAATCAACTCCCGTGATTCCCATTTCAGATAATCCAAGTCCCAACTCTCCTAGTCCTTCATCAATCCGAATGAACCCTCCAAGTTCTTCGAGCCAATCTGGTTCATAACAGCTTTCCGAGCATGCATTCTTTGTCATCAACATAGTCAAGTCCTTTCAATTCATCTTTTGTTGGCTCTCTAAGTAATCACCCATCTCCGGTGTCGAATACACCAATACCAACACCAGCACTTCCTCGTCAACGTCCCGCCAATCTTTTTCAAAATCTCGTCAATCATGTCTTCGTCAACAGTCCATCCACAGATCACGCTACTACCTCCCCTACTCCAATTATTAAACCAACATCGTTTACCATTGCCAACAATCTCCAGAGTGGTGTCAGGCTATGAAAGAAGAGTATGATGCTCTTGTTAAAAATGGTACGTGTTCTTTAGTATAAGTAGTTTATAAGTAGTTTATAGTTATAGGATGATCTGATGATGCAACCACATTTGTTTATTTTATAATTGCATGTACTTGAGAATAAACAAATGTGGTTGCATCATCGATCATCCTATAACTATAAACTATTTATATGGAATGGATGTAATTATTTTAGGTAGTGATCGAGGTAGCAGCTTTGTTACACATATTTGTTTGACTTTGTATCCAATAGGAATCACACATGCTATATTACTCTAACATTATGTTCACATTTTACAATTGTTAACATGTGTACTTATTTATTTTATTTGTTTGTTTAGGACCAAACTATAAACCTTGACAATGATGATTTTGGTCATGAATCAAAAGGAAACAAGAAGAAGAAGAACAACAACAACAACAACAACATCAAAAAGAATGCCAAAAAACGTAAAAGGAAACCAAGTGGAGGAGTGGGAAATGAAAAGGCTGGATGTTGGAAGTACTTTACTCCAAAGATGGAACGACCGGATGGACCCGATGGTGAGTTAATTAAGATGGCACATTGTAACTTTTGTACTCAAGTCTATAGAGCCGACAGCGTTAGGAATGGTACGAAAAACATGAATATTCATTACCGCATCTGTAAATTTAACCCTATGAATGCGGAAAGTCTAAAACAACAAAAATTGTGTTTAACGAAGAAAAAAAACAATGGGGATGGTGAAGGGTGTAGCAGTGGAACTTTGCAAAATTGGAAGTATGATGAGAAAGCTATTAAAAGCTCTTTGATTGAACTTATTGTTTTAGTCGAACTACCCTTTAAGTTTGTCGAACATCCCGCCTTCATTAAGTATTCAAAGAGCTTGCAACCCAAGTATAATTTGCCATCTCGTCACACTATTTCTAGGGATGTCTCTAAGTTTTACTTTGAAGAAAAAAAGAAACTACTCCAATTTTTAGGCAACCCGAATCACACTATCCACCTCACAACAGATACATGGACTTCTACTTGTCAAAAGATTAACTATATGGTGATAACAACACACTTTGTAGATGATGATTGGGTTATGCACAAACGTGTCATAAATTTCAAACGCATTAATAGTCATAGGGGAGAAGACATTGGGAGGGTACTTTTAAAGTGCATAAACGAATGGGGAATTAAAAATGTTATGACCATTACGGTTGATAACATTTCTTCAAATGATAAAGCACTTAAATATTTGATAGAGCACCTTCCAAGTATGTATGACAATGGTAAACATTTTCATATAAGGTGTATGGCACATATTTTGAACTTAGTTGTGAAAGATGGCCTAAAGGTGCATGAAAAGGAAGTTGAGACCATAGGTTTAGCGTTTAAGTACATTAAAAACTCAAGCCAATGAATTGAGAAGTTCAAATCGAGCATTAAGAATACTTGTGACTCAAATAGGTTTTTAATTGCGGAATGTCCGACGAGATGGAATTCAACATATGATATGTTGAAATCTGCCATTGATTTACAAGAAGCTTTTTACAATTATAGTTTGAAGAACGCTTCTTTTTCTCGTGATCTTGAGTAAATACCCCGTCGTGTCGACTTTGATGTTTGTCAAAGAATTTGTGACTTTTTGGAAAAATTCAAAGAGAAAACCGAACTAGTATCCACCCAATCTAGTCCCGTTGCTCATTTATTTTATAGCGAGTGATTCGCTCCCGAACAGTCAAGTTTAATCACTCAAGCCGCCACTTGTGAATGGCCAACCGTAATAAACTTAAAACACTCGTAAGCAAATGCAATGAAGTCCAGAGAGTATAATGTTTCCCAGTGTCGTTATGTCCCAACGAATGTATGAGAATAGTCAAACATGTAGTGATCGAGAAGATTTGAACAGATAAGGAGATATGATTGATTATAACTAAGGAAAGAGTTTATAAATTACAGGGGCTTAAATGCAAATTAAAGGAAATTAAAAAGATAAACTATATTAAATAAATGCTATCACTATTTGTAAAATCTAATGTTTTTTATTTTTCTTTTATAAAACTTAAATTAAAATCTACGTGACGTATACCAGAAAATGTGAAACTTGAACAATATTAATCCTAAAAATATGAAAATGACATTTTTACAAACCTAATGATAAAAGAAAATTTATAGAAAAAGAAAATTATTTTTATTACTATTTATCTAATTATTATTAATTAAGAACTATTTTTACTTATTAAATAATAGCCTAAAATACAAGAAAATATGAAATAAAGCTAGAAAAATAAAATTTTGACTTGGAAAATCTAAAATAACAAAGAGAATTTTCAAAACTATTTTTGTATTTTTCCGATTATTTTGTATTTTCTATGAATTAAAAACTATTAAAAACTAATTAAATTGCTTAAAAATACAAATTTAACTAAGAAAATCTGAAAAATATTTTTTGACTTTTATATTTATCTTAACTTAAGAAAATTGAAAAATTATTTTTGAAACTTTTCTTAATTAATTGTATTAAATGCTAATTAAAAAGGCTTAAAACCGATTTTAATTAAGAAAATACCAAACAATTTTAGAAAAATCAAAAATTCAAGAAAAGTCTAAAATAATATTAAGAATCTAGGAAAATAGAAAACAGGTGGTTGTGTGCAAGAATATGAAATCGCTATTGTGAGTGCTTAAGAATAAGCACTTTGAATAAGCAAAAGCACCAAATGACCACCAAACTAAAAAAAGCTACAATATGTTAAAAGTACCCAAATGCAACTTATCTCAACTGCTTTTAACCACTGAATTGCAAAATGCTAAGATTTGATGAATTAAGCTTATGAGCTAAAAACAACAGGGTCAACTTTACAGCTATAAAATAAGCACTTAGATAAGCTGAAACTGAAAGCCAACAATTGAAACTTAAACTAGACCTGGCTAAGAACTTCTAAACCAAAGAACAGACCTAGAGGAGCTCTGATGAGCTTTGTGCAAGGGCTGCACAATCCCTGTGCAGACTCAGTATTGACTGAGTCAATGCACAGGGCATTTGTGCCCACTTTACAAACCATTTTCAAGCTTGTAGAAAATTCACAAAATTTTACAAAAATGAGATTAAGAAAATAGACCAGTAGAAGTTATTAAAACCAAAGTTTCACTTGAATTGTACTAAAAATGAGTCCATAAAAAATCACTCTAGATGGGCTCAAACTGACATTTCATGTTTTTGACTTTTTTTTTACAGATTAAGATGTTGACTTAAATGAACTTTGATCTTGATTCACCAACTGAATATGATGTAATATGACAAAATAAAGCTAATGCAATCTATGTCTATGATATTTAAGCACTAATCAAGTTTTTGATTTGACAAAACTACAACAGTTAAGCCAATTAAACCAGTTGAGATGTCATTTTGACTTTGAGCCTTAACAGTACAATATTAAAAGCAAATGAATGTAAATGAACTAAACAAACCTAGAACAACAAAGCTTACCCACCGACTAAGCCTCAAATACAGCTTTGAGTAGCAAAACCAAACACACCAGAATAATGGATTTGCAAGCAAAATAGAACCAATCGCTAAACTAGCTATTGCGGTCAATCAAAATGAATCTAAGTGTCCTAGATACAACTTGAATAATGATTTAAACTACTTATAACCACATATACAGATTATGCAACAAATTGAAACCGCATTAAAATGAAAATTAGATAAAAGCTCACAAGTGTTCAAATTGTTTTGCGTGCTAAAACCGAACCATAACTAAACTACTTGAAGCTATTCCAACCCAAAACCAATCAACGCATCAACCCATGTCCAATTCATTCTCCATTTTGGCCCGCTTTGACTTTCATTGACCAAGAACCAAACTTGCTTGAAAATGACATATAAGCTTATAGAAGGCTATAAGAAGCTTTTACTAAGCTTATTTTAGCTTAAAATAAGTCGCTAAATACTTGAACATAGGAGTTTGAAATGAGATTTGCAACAAGAAACTTGGAAACATGAAATGATGTTAAAACCTTCAATTGATATTTAAAACTGGATTACAACTATAAAACCACTTTAGTTTGATACATAGGAACAAAAAGATTACATCTTAAAGTTTAATTAAAACATAAATATAAAAACGACATACATAAAACTTTTAAAACTAACTACTTGCCATCTCTTGCTTCCTCTTCTCTCTTTTATACTCACAAAGCTTCCACGTGTCCTTCTGAGCACATCCCACCACTTTTGTGAGCCAATGGATGAGTTTTGTGGATTTTGGCCATTCATTTGGTTTTGGCGGGAAAAGCATAATTTGACCTCTGTGGACTCTGAGCTAACAACTAGGGGGGGTGGAGTAGGTGTGATGATTATGGGGGGTTGAGGAAGAGATAAGGTGGGAAAAGGTGATGGGAGAGTGGGCTGAGAAGCAGGCAAGTGGAGGGGAAGGGGATAAAGCAGGGCGGCAAAGGTGTTTGTTTGACTGGTTTTGACCAAAGGGTCCAAAAAGGAAGGGTCACTGGTTTAGGCAGGGGTCAAAAATGGGTAAAGGGTCCATTTGGTAGGTTTAATATTAAAAGGACTTGTCTTGCAATTCTCCAATTCTTGAAGGGCCATTTCTGCCAATATTCCAAAGTTGTCACAAGGACCAAAACTGACAAGTTCCCATAGTACAAGGACCATTTTTTACATTTTCAAATTTCCAGGGACCAAACTTGACATTTTAGAAAGTTTAGGGACCTGTTGTAAATTTGCAATTTTAAATCTCAAGGATCAATTTTGACAACTCAAGAATCCCTAAGGACTTAAAATGATATTTTTCTTTATTTAGATTTACCAGGGACTGCTTTTGACAACTTTTGAAACTTGGGGACTAAACCGCCAATTATGCAAACTTGATACGCTTTTCACCGATTTTGATATTTTGCATTTAAAACACATAAAACACTAATTTGTGATATTTTTATCATTTTGATGCATTTCGAGTGTTTTCGGATGTTTTGCGCTTTAAATGGTACAAAATGATGAGTATTTAGACACTCATCAATCCCCACACTAAGATATTGCTAGTCCCTAGCAATGTTTTGAGAAAAATTAATGGATTTCATCTCTTTACCAAAAGCCATTACTCGAGTAGCCAAATGTTTCAGCTCAAGTAAGAACCTTGGTACACCGATAACCAAATGATTTTGAGCAAATCACCGCTTTTCAACGGATTTGATTTGTCTTTACGTGCCGCTTTGCTTCGGACTAGCCAACTCTTAGATAAATTATCAATATTATCTTTGGTGAGTGATTACCAATTATGGTTTTTCCATCGCCTTTACCACAAGCCATAAACTTGCGGGCTAGCCAACTCTTCACTTTTAAGGATATGGTGAATAATACCATACAATTTTGGGCAAATTGCAAGTCGTCAACGGTTTTGAGATATCTTTACCAAGAGCCGCTTGCTCTGGATTAGCCAATCCTTATGTGGGTTAGACATGGTGGATGATTACCATTTGTTGTGTTTAGTACATAGTACTTCCACTAAAAGAATTTTTTTTAAATTTGGCCATTTTGGGGAAAAAGGGACTAAAAGGGTACATTTATGATCAAATTCGCTGAATTTCCCCACACTTAGAAATGAATATTGTCCTCAATATTCAAAGTACCTACTGTTATGCCGAAACTTAGAACGTAAAAGATAACATTACTAGCCAAGTGTGGAAACACAACAATTATTCTCTTTTTAATATTTACAATTTTCATTCATTTTAAGATCTATATACAACATGTGGAGTATCTCCCCACACTAGGTGGTACACACGGTGAAAACCCATGTTTAACTCATCGTTTTTGATTACCGAGTCGCTAGCTTGACTCGACCCCGAATTAAATTGTTCATGGGAAGTAAGTGGAAGAGACAATCTCCATCGGACTTTCATTCAAGATGTTTGGATAAACATTGAAGTGCGTGAAAGTTCCACACCGATGAGATATAGAGAGATCCGCTCACAAATGGTACATGGAAATGCCGGGTCAAAGATAATGTCTTCATTCCGAAGGAGTGAAGAACAGAGAAGTGATGAATATATGAAGAAAAGAAAGAAAATCATGATAAAAATCATGACTAACTCTTCATCCTCAATAGGAGAATTCATAGTTTCATGAATCTCATCAGTTAAGCTTGCTTGATCAAGACATATTATGGGTGTGTCTAGATCAAAGTGGAAGTTATCATACTCCGGCGGAGATATGATATGAGTGAGTTCACCGGCGAACTCCTCGTGAAGAGAATCAATCACAAGATGTAAATTTGTGAATTCTTGTTCCATCAGACTCATCATTATCCTCAATCGAGTATCAAAGAGTGGATTCTCGAAATTAAGGTGAATTGATTCGAATTCAAATAGAGGATTGGTGAGAGTAGTTTTGAATGCTTCAGAACAAAGTGATTAACATTCTCTATTGACCGTTGGGATAAGAAGTGAGTGAATGATCATTATCGAGGAGACTTTCGTTCTCCCGGATCGGCTTTGAAATCAAAGAGATCATCGTCACTTCGATGAAAGTGGATGATGTGAGTGGGTTCATCGGTGAACTCCTCAAGAAGATCGATCGATCGTGGGAGTGATGACTCAACATACTCGATGTTTCCATAGGAAGCACAATCGTCGCTAAGATCGTAGAAAGTTTCAAAATGATCTTTAGAATACTCAAGAGGGAAAGAGAATCACACATATGCTCGAAGTTCCTGTGACTCTCTCGGGATTGGGACAAGGTTCTCAACACTAGACTTTATGAATTCGTCCGATTCCTTTTCGTGAACAAGGTCAAGATGCTCATCCCCATGTTCGAGAGTGAGTGGGAGCTTGGTGTGATAGCGCTTGTTTGAGATGGAATCTCAACTACCGGGATATCAACCGACCGAGGAGTTGAGAAGGACTAGCATACATATGTTTTATACTTTCCATTTGTTCTTCTCGCTAGTAATTCCATCATAGTCTTTTCTCCCCGATTTTTCATGGAAGAAATTTCAACCGATGAACTTGATGAACCCGTATATAATTGACGAATATCAAGGGTAACTTCATCATCATCGCCATCGTGAATGAAACGGAATCGAGAGCTAGATTTGGTGCTTTTCTTTTGCAATTGATTCCTAATAGATTTTTCAAAGGCAATTTGGGAATTTAATTTAGCGACCGCTTTTCTTGACTAACAATTCTTCCATGGATTTCTCATTTGGATTATCTTGGGAATGTTTACATTCCTTCAAATCTTTCACTAAATCCAAAAGATCAAGGAGAAGATTTTGAGAAGTGGCTCAGCCGAGGTGGTGCCCGATTCACTTGGTCTTGTAGAGGTTGGTCATGATACTGAAGAGTCGTAATTGTTACAAGGAAATGGATTCCTTGTTTGACAATCGAGCTAAAGTGAGGACCTCCACAATACTCACAACAAGAAACCGATGTGGTCGTGAGTTGTATGTGTTGTGGTCATAATTGTTATCGTGAACCCGCTCATAGACAAGCGTGTTTCCGATTGACAATCGAACCGGAGTGTGAACCACCACAAGACTCACAACAAGAAATCTGCCGAGTCTCACGGTGTGGTAGTCGATGGAATAAATCGGTTGTGTTATGGTAGGAATAGGGATCCCGGTTATAGGCGCACCGCTTCCCGATTCCACCATGCTACAACCGGGCAATTGCCACCATTATAAGGACCACCACACCATTGACAACCAAGAGGGTGAGGATAAGACATAGAAAGAATCAAATGTTTTCAGAGGGGTAGGGATGAAGAATCAAAGATGTGAGAGGGTAAAGATGGATATTTTTGGATTTTTGGACAAACATTTTGTAAAAATAAGAAAGAAAATCTTTTTGGTTTTTTGTGTTTGTTGAAAACTTGAATAATAAAAAAAATGTTTTTGGATTTTTGGATTTTTATAAGAAAATATAAACATATATAGATGGTATGAACAATGAGTGAATATTCAAATCACTAATATGCTAAACGGAAGATAATTAGCACGACTCCCCGCAAGCCGCCTAAAATTTGATTTGCTCCGAACAGTCAGTTTAATCACTCAAGCCCTACCACTTGTGAATGGCCAACCGTAACAAACTTAAACAAATTTCGAAGCAAATGCAATGAAGTCCAGAGAGTATAATGTTTCCTGTGTCGTTATGTCCCAACGAAATGTGGCGAGGCGAATAGTCAAACGTAGAGTGATCGAGAAGATTTGAACAGATAAGGAGACATGATTGATTATAACTAAGGAAAGAGTTTATAAATTACAGGGGCTTAAATGCAAATTAAAGGAAATTAAAAAGATAAACTATATTAAATAAATGCTATCACTATTTGTAAAATCTAATGTTTTTTATTTTTCTTTTATAAAACTTAAATTAAAATCTACGCGACGATACCGTAAAATGTGAAACTTGAACAATATTAATCCTAAAAATATGAAATGACATTTTACAAACCTAATGATAAAAGAAAATTTATAGAAAAAGAAAATTATTTTATTACTATTTATCTAATTATTATTAATTAAGAACTATTTTACTTATTAAATAATAGCCTAAAATACAAGAAAATATGAAATAAAGCTAGAAAAATAAAATTTTGACTTGGAAAATCTAAAATAACAAAGAGAATTTTCAAAACTATTTTTGTATTTTTCTCGATTATTTTTGTATTTTCTATGAATTAAAAACTATTAAAACTAATTAAATTGCTTAAAATACAAATTTAACTAAGAAAAATCTGGAAAAATATTTTTTTGACTTTTTATATTTATCTTAACTTAAGAAAATTGAAAAATTATTTTTTTGAAACTTTTCTTAATTAATTGTATTAAATGCTAATTAAAAAGGCTTAAAAACTGATTTTAATTAAGAAAAATACCAAACAGTCTTAGAAAAATCTGAAAAATTCAAGAAAAGTCTAAAATAATATTAAGAATCTAGGAAAAATAGAAAAACAGGTGGTTGTGTGCAAGAATATGAAACTGCTATTGTGAGTGCTTAAGAATAAGCACTTTGAATAAGCAAAAAGCACCAAATGACCACCAAACTAAAACAGAAGCTACAATATGTTAAAAGTACCCAAAATGCAACTTATCTCAACTGCTTTTAACCACTGAATTGCAAAATGCTAAGATTTGATGAATTAAGCTTATGAGCTAAAAACAGTTTGAGGGGTCAACTTTACAGCTATAAAATAAGCACTTAGATAAGCTGAAACTGAAAACCAACAATTGAAACTTAAACTAGACCTGGCTAAGAACTTCTAAACCAAAGAACAGACCTAGAGGAGCTCTGATGAGCTTTGTGTAAGGTCACAATCCTCGCAGCACTCGATTGATCGAGTCAATGCAGTGGCATTTGCTACACTTTACAAACCATTTTCAAGCTTGTAGAAAATTCACAAAATTTTACAAAAATGAGATTAAGAAAATAGACCAGTAGAAGTTATTAAAACCAAAGTTTCACTTGAATTGTACTAAAAATGAGTCCATAAAAAAATCACTCTAGATGGGCTCAAACTGACATTTCATGTTTTTGACTTTTTTTTGACAGATTAAGATGTTGACTTAAATGAACTTTGATCTTGATTCACCAACTGGATATGATGTAATATGACAAAATAAAGCTAATGCAATCTATGTCTATGATATTTAAGCACTAATCAAGTTTTTGATTTGACAAAACTACAACAGTTAAGCCAATTAAACCAGTTGAGATGTCATTTTGACTTTGAGCCTTAACAGGTACAATATTAAAACAGAAATGAATGTAAATGAACTAAACAAACCTAGAACAACAAAGCTTACCCACTGACTAAGCCTCAAATACAGTTTGAGTAGCAAAACCAAACACACCTGTAACAATGGATTTGCAAGCAAAATAGAACCAACTGCTAAACTAGCTATTGCAGTCAATCAAAATGAATCTAAGTGTCCTAGATACAACTTGAATAATGATTTAAACTACTTATAACCACATATACAGATTATGCAACAAATTGGAAACTGCATTAAAAATGAAAATTAGATAAAAAGCTCACAAGTGTTCAGCTTGTTTTGCAGGCTAAAACCAGAACCATAACTAAACTACTTGAAGCTATTCCAACCCAAAACCAATCACTGCATCAACCCATGTCCAATTCATTCTCCATTTTGGCCCAGTTTGACTTTCATTGACCAAGAACCAAACTTGCTTGAAAATGACATATAAGCTTATAGAAGGCTATAAGAAGCTTTACTAAGCTTATTTTAGCTTAAAAATAAGCTGCTAAATACTTGAACATAGGAGTTTGAAAATGAGATTTGCAACAGTAAACTTGGAAACATGAAATGATGTTAAAACCTTCAATTGATATTTAAAACTGGATTACAACTATAAAACCACTTTAGTTTGATACATAGGAACAAAAAGATTACATCTTAAAGTTTAATTAAAACATAAATATAAAAACGACATACATAAAACTTTTAAAACTAACTACTTGCCATCTCTTGCTTCCTCTTCTCTTTATACTCACAAAGCTTCCACGTGTCATCGAGCACATCCCACCACTTTTGTGAGCCAATGGATGAGTTTTGTGGATTTTGGCCATTCATTTGGTTTTGGCGGGAAAAGCATAATTTGACCTCTGTGGACTCTGAGCTAACAACTAGGGGGGTGGAGTAGGTGTGATGATTATGGGGGGTTGAGGAAGAGATAAGGTGGGAAAAGGTGATGGGAGAGTGGGCTGAGAAGCAGGCAAGTGGAGGGGAAGGGGATAAAGCAGGGCGGCAAAGGTGTTTGTTTGACTGGTTTTGACCAAAGGTCCAAAAAGGAAGGGTCACTGGTTTAGGCAGGGGTCAAAATGGGTAAAGGGTCCATTTGGTAGGTTTAATATTAAAAGGACTTGTCTTGCAATTCTCCAATTCTTGAAGGGCCATTTCTGCCAATATTCCAAAGTTGTCACAAGGACCAAAACTGACAAGTTCCCATAGTACAAGGACCATTTTTTACATTTTCAAATTTCCAGGGACCAAACTTGACATTTTAGAAAGTTTAGGGACCTAAGTTGTAAATTTGCAATTTTAAATCTCAAGGATCAATTTTGACAACTCAAGAATCCCTAAGGACTTAAAATGATATTTTTCTTTATTTAGATTTACCAGGGACCTGCTTTTGACAACTTTTGAAACTTGGGGACTAAAGCGCCAATTATGCAAACTTGATATCGTTTTCACCGATTTTGATATTTTGCATTTAAAACACATAAAACACTAATTTGTGATATTTTTATCATTTTGATGCATTTCGAGTGTTTTCGGATGTTTTTGCAGTTTAAATGGTACAAAAATGATGAGTATTTAGACACTCATCAGCGAGATACTTGATGTTGACAAGCATCTATGTGAGTGGGAAGTAGTGCCAAAGTTCAATACAATGGTGTCAAAAATGCGTTTAAAGTATGACAAGTATTGGGGGAATTATAAAAAAATCAACCATTACATGTACTTTGTGGTGCTTTTAGATCCAACTATGAAATTGGAAATGCTTGGGTACGGGTTTAGGCATTTGATGGAAAATGGTTGTATACCCGAGGAGAATGAAGATGAAGTGAATACACCAATGGAATTTTTAACCGATCATGAAAAAGAAGATAAGATTAAAGGATTGGTTTAGGAGGTTGAGACCAATATGGGAGTTTTGTTTGGCTTATATAATGAAAAATATGGAACGAAGTTAACAATCAACTCAAGTGACGTGAAAAAATCATCATCAACTCAATGTACCAACACAACTCATCGACGTGGTAATACTTTCTTGAATTCATTTAAAAGTCAAAATTCAAATAGATCAACTGTTGTTGACGACGAGTTGAGAAAATATTTAAAAGAACCACCAATTGAGTTAGATGAGGAGGAGGACTTCGACATACTTTCATGGTGGAAGTTAAATAGTCCGAGATTTCCAATCGTTTCAAAGATGGCAAAAGGTAATAAATCTTAATCCTATATAGTGTTACATTTAGTAAATTAAGTAGCTATTGATTCTCTTATATCTGTTATTGCAAGTATTAGTGTGATGTCTCATTATTACTCTCGATATTGTGGTCGCAAGTATTCTTGAGAGACTTTTTGTGACTAGTAGATTATGATTTTAACTCAACTTTATGATTATTGTAGTTTTATGTAGTAGCTTCCTTATTAATCTTCTCTTAAATATATGGCTTATTCCAGCTAATTAAGTTTAAATCTCAAAACTGCACATGCATATTAAGTAGCAGGTATTAGTGTGATGTCTGTTATTGCTACTGATATTGTGGCTGCAAGTATTGCTGTGAGAGACTTTTTGTGACTAGTAGATTATGATTTTAACTCAACTTTATGATTATTGTAGTTTTATGTAGTAGCTTCCTTATTAATCTTCTCTTAAATATATGGCTTATTCCAGCTAATTAAGTTTAAATCTCAAAACTGCACATGCATATTAAGTAGCAGGTTCCTTAAGAATTAGGCATCAAGCAAGTGCAAGTGCTTTCTTAAATACATATATCAGAGCATGATTGTATTCATTGGACTTCGGATGAATATATATAATGAAAAATGATGGAACACAAGTATGGTTTTGCCTATTTTATCTTATATCACAAGTATGAGATAAACATGTAGCTAACTCTTGACCAGGGGTTCTAAATTATGTGACTTGTGGTTAGCTTATATGTTATTTTTTTTTACTCATGAATTACTTTTGTTATAGATATATTGTCAATCCAAATATCCATTGTTGCTTTCGAGTCCGCTTTTAGCACAAGTGGTCGTATTTTGGACCCATATAGGAATGCCTTGTCGCCGCAAATTGTAGAAGCATTGCTTTGCACTCAAAGTTGGGTTCGTACATCACAAAAAAGCATCTACATGGATGATTTAGAAGATCTTATGAAAGATGAAGAGGTTATCAAAGGTAAATGGATTATTGATTCATAAACTATAATAAAAGATATGTCGATATATAGTTTTTTTTTGTGTGTTATTAATTGGCTTTGTTTTTGTCATGTTATGTTTTTTTAGAAATGAAAGAGGCGTTGGACAAATTAAAGGGAGACAATGGAAATGGAAATTAAAGGTATATCGTTGTTGGATTGAGAAGAACCCGTTTTGTACTTTTGGAGTTTTGGTGAAGTTGAAAGAATGCTCAAGTGGTTTTAGATAAAACTCTTGTTTCTTTTGCTACTGTGGCAATGTCACATTCTTATTTGGTCATTCTTGTTGCCAAGTTTATGTTTCTATTGTGACATTCTTGTTGCCAACTTTATCAAACTTTAATGTTTATATTTGAAGTCTACTAATCCTTCCTTCGAGTTGGTCATAGTTTGTATACGCATTATGTCATTTACTATATTAGTATAACTGATATCATCAATATATCATGATCGCACCCTTTACATTAGTGTTACAAAATAATGATAACCGGAAATACATATGCATATGGATAGATGTACTTTGCGATTTTAACTTGTTTACCTACAAATGGATAGATGTAAATTAATCTTAAAGCTTGATCATACAAATACATGATTAGGATAACAATTTAAATAACTCAAGCATGTTGAAAATGGGTTTTTGTATTTCACGCCTTTATGTTGAGTCAACCGAATGGTTGCTTTTATAATTGAGTCAAATGTAGCTTATGTTGTATTATTCATGCATCATGCATGTCAAATGTTCGGTCCAACATGTCCAAAACCGAGGACCGACCAGACAAACCCAAGGACCGACCGACACTACCCAAGTAGACATCGATCCGGTCTCGGTCCTAGTAAAGTAGTGCTTTCGGTCTCCGGTCCGGTCTTTGCCCGATGCTTAGCCCTAAGTGCTGCTTGTTTAGATCCTGTCAAATACCGGCAAGAATATGTTACTGTTTCTCGACCTGGCATAGCTTTTGTTGTCAACAACGTATGCCAATATATGCATGCTCCTACCGAGAATCATTGGTCGACAGTCAAACGGATTTTACGTTATCTTTATGGTACAGTTGACCATGGTATTCTCATTCGTCGTTCTTCATATTCTACCCTTAAAGCTTTTATTGATGTACTATAGAAATGTAGCCCCGATACTTCTCTTGAAGCTTTCTTAGAAGCTGATAGGGCTGGGGATCCAGATGATCGATGGTCCATGGGGGATTTGCTATCTACCTTCGTTCAAACCTTATATCTTGGACCGCTCGTAAGCAACACACAGTTTCACGTTCCTCCTTCACGTTCGTCTACAAATGTTGAATACAAAGCACTTGCTGACACCGTTTCCGAACTCACATGGCTTCAAGTTCTTCTTTGTGAGCTTATCATTCATACATCTTCTACTCCTATACTATGGTGCGACAATCTAGGTGCTACATACTTTTCAGCTAATACTATCTTCCATGCACGTACAAAACATGTGGAAATAGATTTTCACTTTGTTCCGGAAAAGGTTGCTCAAGGGGATCTTTGAGTTTAACACAATAACACATAGACATTTTTACAAAGCCATTAAAAACTCCTCGATTTCTCTTTCTAAGATCAAAGCTACAAGTCGTTCCCCGTCCTTAACTTGCGTGGGGCATATAAGACCATATTAAACTAGACAGGCCGACCCAGTTGTATTGATGGGTCGTACACATTAGGGTTTGAGTTAGTTGCTTTGTTAAGCTATGTAACTAGTATATATAGATACACATCATTAGGTTTTATGTACATAGTTACGATTACATCAATACAATATCCGTTGAGGTTTTATACGCAAGAAAACGTGCTTTGCTTGAGACTTTTCTAAAATAAGAAGCTTCATAAGATTACAATATATCTATTGATTTGTTTCGTATGACAGAAAAAATGTAAAATCAAGTGAGTGCTAAAATTGTTTGAATGCATAAAGAATAAAGATAGAATGATTGTGTTTTTCCCCATGTAATGTTTATTTTTTCTATAAGGTATTATGTTATTTTTATATTCATGTAATGTATTTTTTATATGTATTTTTTCTATAACGTATTAATGTAATGTGATTTTATATTAATGTATTTTAATTCTTCAACTTCTTCAAAAAATTATACGTTTTCCAGCAAACAGTTCCGGCCACCACCACTCAGACCCGACAGCTATTGTACCACCAGTCCACCACCAACATCTCCGTTGTACCACAACCAACATCAACGTTGTACCACCACCAACATCACAACTAATTGGAACTCAAGATCTTATTATACATCACAAAACACAAAATCAACTTCAAGATCACAATATTTTCTTTCAGATTAGCATAACTAATCCTCACTTAATACATCACAAAAACACAACAAAATTCGAACTGAAGATGTCAACATATTATTCATATATCTCATATTTTATATCAAAATTCAAGAGAAAAGTCATCATAGATCTATATCTTTTGATACCAAAACCAAAAATGAAAATTAATAACAAGTTTTAATTTTTTCTTCGTATCGAGTACTAAAAAGCACCATTTAAGATCTAATCGAAATAAACCCATCATCAATGTTTGAAACAAAAACCCAAAAGAAAATAACAACATTTTTAACCAACCAAACATTCCAACAAACCCTTAGTAAAAATCAGTTTCAAGGGTTATGTATTTTGTTTGTTGTTCGGTTTACAAAGACACAACATCAAAACAAAACAAAAATGTACCTAAAGACCCTAATAAGATCTTTAGCCTAAGTCTTTTTTTCAAAAACAAATCAAAAGGATTGTTCTTAGGTGAGTTAATATTGAAAGAAATTTAGTGGTTGAGTAGTTTGTGTTGTGTGACCGAGATAGTTAAGAAACAAAATGAGAAACATATGTTTTTTGTGTTAATACACTAGGGTTGTGGTAGCTAGGTTTAGGAGCAACCATCATATGCAAAACTTGAAAAAGTGGACTATGTTTTCAGCGAGTAAGGACCACCCTACTATTGACTACAACCATTGACTATTCTTGATAAACCATAAGATACACAACACCACCATAAACACATAAAAATCAACTACACAAAATGATTCATAAAACATGTAACCAATTTCATTCATTTACTAACCATCGCATACAAGACATTCAAAACTACACAAATTAAAACAACAAAACGCAAAAACCCATAATCTCATACAACGATTACCAAGCCAAACCTCCCAACCACTGCCCACACATATGCCCGATCAACTTGAGAAAAACAACATTCTCAAGCATGTGACTCTCTGTCTCATATGCTTGATGGCCTTAGCTTTGACAAAATCACAGTTCCTAATTAACCTTAGAAAAGCCAAACCCTCTTCGGCAGCTAGTGACAAAAGCACCCTATCAAGCTCTTTATCAAATGTGTCAACTCATAAACAACGTCAAGCAACTTTTTGCATAATTTTCTTAAAATTTTTCACAAGCTCCCACTCTTTGCCAATCTCCCTACTAACTTGTAGGGCAATCTGTTCTTAAACAAAGTTCGAGTTGGAAGCAAAACCAAGTTCTTGTAGGCGAGTCATTTTTTAATCTCTATAAGATATGTGTTATGGTAAGTGTGGAATAAATGTTTTACCGCCTTTAAATACAATAAGTTACGTGGAAACTGAAATCATTAGCATGCACCTAAAAGTCTGAACGTCTTGAAAGATAACAAAAAGACGGCTTGGATTTAAAGCTGAAGTGAGTATTATCATAATTACCATGGAAACTTGAGTTATTGAAAAAGACAAAACGTCAATTGGGGTACCCAAAATATTTTGAAACCCATCTTAAAGGAGTTTAACGAGAGTGTCTCACTTAATGTTTGGAAATGGGTTTGGAAATATATGTGTTGAAAAGTTTGTTTATTAGTTTTGAATTTGATGTAGATGATAATGGTGGAAGATGAGAGGTTGAAGAAGAGTGTTTGCAGAGATCAAAGTATTTTTATTTTGAATTCGATACTTTGAAACTTCGAGGACCAACGATGTAATATAGAAAAATTGCAAAATACGGATATAACCATCATGTGTGTTGACTAACTAGAGTAACGAGCATTACCAAAGTAGGGCCAAATAGTTAATGAAATTTTTTTGGACAAACTCGTGATTTTTTAGAATTTAGGACCAAATGCGTGAATTTTGGTACAATTTGGGGACCAACCGACCAACGGTGTAATATACTCTTACTGTATACCTGAAACTTTGTAATAATCATTTCAAGTAAGGGTAATATGTTAATGGCGATCAAATCTTCATATCTATTTTTTGAAAGTAGACAATTGATTTGGGACAACCTGAAACGGAAATGTGGATAATAATATTGGGACAAAGGGAGTATCATTTATTTCTACTTTGAAGTACGCAGTTTAACTGGTGTTTTCAGTCATTCTATCAGGTCACCGACTCAGCTTGGACCGAATTACAAACTAAAACATGTTGAAATAAAGATATGATAACATGACAACTATACTCTTCGGTTTAGGTGGGGTTTTCTCGGTTTTGGCTCTGACCAAAACCACAAATAATTTGAAATAAATGGCCAAACAAGTCTTTGATCTGTTCGGTTCATTTTTAGACGTCTTCAGCCGTATTTCCACGACTATTTTGGAACTTTTTCTTTAAATATGTCATTTAGCAATGTATGAACTTGGTCTCTTTAGAGACCTTGAGGCTACGATACCACTATGTTACATTGAGATGGTAAAACATTTATTAGTTGGATAGTATATTTAAACGTTTTGTGATATTTGATTCGGTTATATGATTTAAATTGGCCGATCAACTAAAACGTCAAGTATGTTTAACTTGTGTAACACATGAAATTTCTTTTAGATAAACAAGCTAAATGGGTTAGGGTCAACCCATTAAACCGCAAAATTTCTATAACCCGTGTAACTATGTAGATAAACGGGTTGAATTGGCCGTGTTTGGTAATAAGGTTAGGGCTCACACAATTGTCATGATTAGTTAAATAAGTCGTGCTCGGGTTAGGGTTGTCTAAACTACGAACTCAAACCCGACATGAATTGCCACCCCTACTTGCCCTCAAGTGATAATGTATTGTACAGTTTTGGATGATAGGGTTCTTCTTTTGATTGTGGGATCTTTTATGAGCTCGTTGTAATTATACGGTCGTTAGCTTTTAAGGTTGTTTTGGTTAGAAGAAAATGTTTACTGGGTTATGTTTGTATGTTTTATATTCGTTCTCTTTTGGAGTCACTAGAGTTGTCATTTAAAATTATGTTAGTATGGTCGTTGTAGTAGTTTTCAGGGGCGTGTTTACTAGAATTGTCATTGAAACCATTGTTATAAGTAGCTTCTTCTGACTTTTTGTTTACAAGATTTACTTCCTTTAAAAAGGTGTATTTGTAAAGTGACAAACCGTTTACTAAGAGCCCTCGTACAAGGGCTGTTTGCTCAAGCCATGGCCAATGATGCGAGAGAATTCCGTGAGGAACCACACCGGAGGTGGGCTAGTGGGTCTTGGCGCCATGGCCACCAGCTCACGCCAAGCGGGGTGGAAACAAAAAATAGCCGTTGTGTGCTTTGGATTGTGGTAGTTGAGACTATAAAGCTTTTATTTGTGTTTGTGAAAGAAAAAGGTGGTGTGAGTGCATTTAAGTGTATTGAGATTAGGTTTTTAGTGTGAGAGAAATTAAGGTAGTAAGTATTTATAGTAGGGTTTTTAGGTTTGGTTGTGTTAAATTTTAGAGCTGGTGTATTTTTGGACCATTGGACATATAAAAAAATAATAATAAAATAAAATAAAATTAGGCTGCTAGTTAGGTTGTTATACTGAAAATCTAACTATAATTTGGTTTTAAGTTATTTTAGTATAACACTTTGAGCTAAATTTGTTGTAAAAAAAAAAAAAAAAAAAAAAAAAAAAAAATTGCATCGTGACACTTAAAAAGCGATGTCATAGTAAAAATGACACCACTTCCCAACACCACCAACTGTACCTAGCACCCAAACTCAAAATTAAGTTTAAGGGTATGTTTTGCCAGAATGAAATGGAACTGAGGCCGGGTTGAGGCTTTTATTATAAATCAAAGTTGAAATTTGTATTTTTGTAAACTTGTTTGACAAATGGACTACAAAATTAGGCTTATTATTGCAAAATTACTAAAAGTGACATAACTAAATGAGTTTTTGTATATGTTAGATATTTTTGTAGGTAAATAAGTAATTTATTGTTCAAAAACTCGAACTAAAGTTTTAAACTCTTTTAAAGGCTTATGATTTCATAAACCTGCATGACAAACAAAACTTGTTTTATAAACCGGCTAATTTTAAAAGCCAAGCCCATAAGCCGTTTGCCAAACACACAACCTAAGTCGACTAACCTAGTGACAAATGATTTAGCTAGCATTTAAATATAGTAGCCAACTACCAAGCAACAAATGTTTAAATAGAAGCCAACTACCAAGCCACGTTTGGTCAACAAAACATCACAACACAAACACATTAGACTTTTCAAACTACTAGTAATATTTTTTTTTCAGATTCCATCACACATAAACACACCTACTTATATATAAATCAAATAAATAATTTTCTTGACGGATTTAACAAACCCAATGGCGATACCAAAGCTCAGTTTCATCTTTCTTTTTGCCCTATTGATTTTGACTCATCAAATTGTTAGAGGTGAAGGTGATGGTGATGGAGGAGCTGTTGGATCGGGTGATTCGGATTCGGTTCGGGTTGAATTGGATCAGCTCAATTCCAAGATCCATCATTTAGGTTTGCATTCTTTTAAAATTGTCAAATTATAATATGCTGATTGTAACTAGTATTCAATTGAATCTGATTGATGGTTTTGTTAATTTAGCTGATGAATCAGCTGTTATCAGTGGTTTGATTGATGAATTAGCTGCTAGTTAATATAATTTAGCATTAGTAGTGTTGTATTAATAGTGTTAGACTACTCGTAATAAGAGACGCAAGACGCGTGCTCTTGCCTAGGTGGCACTCGGACGGCGTGTCCTCTTTACCACACTCACCTCCCAAGACGCGTGCCGGGGGGAAAGGGAAGAGCTTATAAAATAAGCTTTTTTTGTCACAAAGGCTTAATGGCTCATGGAAGCTTTTATAAGTCATAAGCCCAAGCCAATTGAAACAGGCTTACGGGGGCTTATAGTTAGTCAAATTACTTAAAGACCCTTCAAAATATAATGGATGATCACGCAAAAGCTGAAAATATATTTGATCTAATTTGATGTATTTTTATGCGATTTTACATAATAAGCTTCGGCTACAACTAATTCGCCAAACAGTTTTATAAAATTATAAGCTCCAATATAAGCCCTCCAACCTATTACGGCAAACATACCATTAGCTGCTAGTTAATATGATTTAGCATTAGTAGCTTGTTGATTGTTACTAGTGTTGAGTTGAATTGGTTGATGGTGTGGATTTAGTTGAATTTGATGTTTTGGTCTGTGAATTAGTTGTTAATTTAGGTGAGTCGGTTATTAGTTGCATTACGGTTAAGCTTGCTGATTTAGTCTGAATTTAGTGATGATTTAGTTGTTTATTAATGTAAGTTTGGTGTTATATTGATACCAGTATTGGAATGAAGCTGATTGTAGTTTGTATATTTAGTTGAATGTAGCTGTTTTTGGTGTTATACTGATAATGTCATAGTTGTTGAGTGTGATTAGTATTCAATTGAAAGAGATTGATGGTTAAGTTTGTTAGTTTAGCTGGATTAAATGCTTTGTCTGATAAGTTGGTTGTAATTTGAATGACTTGGCTATTAATTGCGTTATTAACTTTATTGTTTTCGAGTTGAAGCTGATTGATGATTGCTGAAGTTTGTTTATTTAGTTGAATTTGGTGACCCTTTTGATGATTTAGCTGCATAAGTTAGTTGTTATTAGTGTTGTGTTATAGTTGTTGAGTGCAGCCGTGTAGATAGTGTTGAATTGGAGGAGATTGGTGGTTTAAAGTTTGTTAATTTAGCTTAACTTTAGTGTATTAGTTGTTAATTTAGGTGATTTAGCTGTTATTAGTGTTGTGCTGGAATTGAGTTTAACGTTTTGTTTGATGAATCACTTGTGAATAGATATGAAATAGTTATGATTGGCATTGGATGAGCACTTGCTGAGTGTGTGTGTGTTTTTTTTTTTTTTTTTAAGAATTGAAGCAGATTAATTGATAGGTTTGTTGTGTTGATATACTTTAAGTTTAGTTCTTTGTTTGATGAATTAAATATTTATAATCATAACATAGCTTTTATAGAGATCACATTAGTAGGTGTTGGATGGAATTTGTTTGGTAAGTGGTACTGAATTGAAGCTGGTTGCAGGTTTAAGTGTGTTGATTCGGTTTCGTTTGAGTGAGTCAGTTGTTTATGAACAGACATTAGTTTTTATTGGTGTTACATCATTAGGTGCTGCGTGAAATGTGTTGTTAAGTTGTCTTGGATGGTAGATGTTTAAGTGTGTTGATTTACTTTGTATTTTTACTGTTGTGTTTGAAGAATCACTTATTCATAAGAAGAGCGAAGAATTACAAACCAAAGATGAGATCATTGCTGGAAAAGAGAAGGCGATTGCTGAAAAAGAGAAAGTGATTAAAGCAAAGTCAGATAGCGTTGCTTCGTTGCAAACTGAAGTAGCTTCTCTTAAGGTAAGGCTAGCATATGCGGTATATTAAACTTTTATTGATTGTTTTCGTGAAAGCATAGTGTGATAAATTTGTCTTCGTGTGTTTGGTAGGTTAAAGGGTCTTCTGATGCTAAGGAGCAGGTCCAAAAGGCTCATACACGAGCCCAGGAATTGGAGAAGCAGGTTTGTATGCAATGATTTATTTCTAAAATTATGTCAAGATCTGCATTCAGTGGTGGTTTATGGGTTTATGTTACTTATTGCAGGTGGAGAAACTTCAGCTGGAATTGGATCTCAAGGCCGGTTTAAGGGAGGTGTTGGAAACTCGAACCAAAGAGTTGGAGAAGAAGATGCTCGAAGTAGACCCTAAGATTCAGGATGTAAGTTCTTATATAAACGTGTTTGTTATGTATTATATGCTCTCGTCAATCAAAGCTGATATAGATTTAGGTTTTGAGAAAGGAAAAAGGGACCGGGAAATTTGAAAATCAAAATGATAAATGTAGATGCCGCTGTTACTTTTATTTAGGAAAAGTATGAGACTATGAGTGGACAAAGTGATCAATTTAAGTAGAAGTTTGCCTACCTCCGAAGCTTGTCGGTTAACGGATCTGTCTTATTCCTACACCTTTAAAGTACCCAAATTACCCTTTCACTTTTTTTTTCCTAATATCTTTCTCCTGTCCAAACAAAGTGTATATTTGGAAATGTTGATAACGGCGGTTTATCGGCTTGCCTATAGGGAAAAGTGTGGTAGGTTGTTGCCAATGGTTAGATGAGAGTTGAATGGGAGGTGTAGTTTGGTGTGTTATTAGCTAGTCGCTGTAGATTACAATATTTCTCTTACATGTCACAAAGGTTTGTACATCTCCCAAATCTTATTACATAAGTTTTCTTTTTCTGTTTCTTGCTTCAGCTTCAAAAGACTATTGAAGAACAGAAGACAAAACTTCTTAAAACCGAGCGTGCTCTTAAAGTTGCTGAGGTATGTGTACAACATGGTGTTTGGCATACTTCTCTAGAAGTGAAAATGAGATTTATTTACATGTATGATCATATGCAGGAGGAACTAATGAAGACTAATAATGAAGCTGCACAGAAGATTAAAGAACTGACAGAGGTAAAACCTTAAAAATCTTTTATCTTTTAGTGCTCTTATTGTTGATTGTGTCAAGTGGTCATATTTATTTATCAATGGTAAAAATGTGTTACATCTGTTCACTTGTACATGGTATATATATGTGTGACCTGGATGGGTATATGTGCAAAATTATCAAGTAACAACTACAGAATTACAACGGCAAAAAAGGTTTTTTGGATCAAACATTTCCCAGAAAAGTTGCAACATGTCCTTTTCGGAGCAAGTTTACCTGTGTGTTTGAGTTTGATTTCCTGTTTTGTAAAATCTAATTTACATTTTAATATGAATGTCATATGATTGCATATAATGAGAAAATAATCAAAATAGGCATTGGGAAACTGATCACTTGCTTACATGATTGCTTGCTGACCTGTGTCTCTGCATTGGGTGATTTGTTAATCTCCAGTATTAACTGGCATAATTTCTTGCTATCTTTTGTTAATGGAAAATGAGATGCATCTCCTGTTCTGTTTTCTGTAAAGAAATTATATTTTTTTGGTCAAATTTTTACTGTTAAGTGTAAGGTTGTTATACTATTCTAAACATGCTTACTTTTGAAGACCAGTTGTTGTCTGTCATACTTATATAACGTTAATATGTGGTTTTTGATCGTATGCAGGTTCATTCTGCGTGGCTTCCACCTTGGCTTGCAGCTCAGGTGGCTTCTAGTCAGGTAGCTCTCTGATACTTTCTTACATTGTTTTTTTACTATGAAGTATTTTAAACAGTTCATGCATGGAACGTGATCACAAAACCTGTATTATCACAGTAATGTATCCTTTTGAATAAAAAAAGTTAAGGAGGTTATTAAATATACGTTTTGGGCAATGTATACCAGTTTCCTTTTTAGCTATTTTTTATCTGACCCAATGACCCATAGAGATAAAACATAACCTCAATCAACTAATCAATAAGTGAATGGTCAGAATTGCCGCCTTTTAATGCTATACTTCTGTAAAGCAATAATAGTACTGATGTTCGATTATTTTACTTATTTGCAGACGTACTTGGAGGCTCGTTGGATCAAGCATGGAAAGCCTGCTCTTGAGACTTTTGCGCAGAAGGTAATTTTGCATATCCCTTAATTTGTGTATGTTTGTTCTACGATTAATTTACCTTAAATCATGATATGCTCCCATATTAAGGCCATTTACGCTCACAAAAAACCTTCTTTATATTTTGGCAGGCTTTGGAGAAGAAGGCACAAGCAGAAAAGTGGGCTGAGCCTCATATAGAGACAGTCAAAACCGTAAGAAATTTCTCAATTTTTTTTAGCTATCCTTTTGTAGTAATCTATATACGCACAAAGCATTTTGGGCCAAGTTACCGGAGCTGTTTTGATTTATACAAATAACTACGATTTGACCTGGCACTCAACCTGTCTGCTGTCTGACTCTTCCATTTTGCCACCTCTAGTTTTCTACGATCACTGGAACGTTGTTGTAATTATGTACTCTGTGTTGTAACACCAAATTCTGCAGAAGTGGATCCCTGCTGCGAAGGAACAATGGGTGATACTGATAACTAATGTTGAACCACATGTGCAACTAGCAACCGAAAGGACCAAACATATTTATGTTCAATCCAAGGAGGTTATAACTCCACATGTGACCAAAGTAAAAGAAGCTGTAGACCCTCATTTTCAGGTACATTCCACTCGACCTTCTTGCTATTTTTCTCATTAAGGATATGTCATAATTTTAGATTTTTGTGGGGGCAGGTTGCCAAGAAGTTCTGCAAGCCTTACATTGATCAGGTTGCGGTTGCAGCAAAACCTCACCTTGAAAAAGCACGAGAAACAATTAAGCCTTACACAAATGAGGCAGTCCAAGCGTATGGCAAGTTTCTTGATACCGCAACTAAGTACCATGACCAGGTACTATTTTAGTTGATGTTTTTGGCTTTTCTCATGTTATTTTTTTGTGACTGATGGGGTGTTTAAATGTGTGAGATGTTATTATTGTGACTTAGAGTCTCGATAAAATGTTTCTGATTCTGATTTTTAGTATCGGGTAATTACTTCCAGTTTATCACTTTTGGGTCAAGAAATTAGTTTCGGGTAATCACTTTCGTACCAGCTGCAACAAGACTGATTATCTAAGGAAAAACTATAAATTCTTACTCACCCTTCCGTTTTATCATCATTCAAAGACTTTTGCCCTAACTTTCTCAATGTTGGTGATACTGTTTAGAAAGAAGATAATTTTTGGACGACCGTATGTCTTATACAGCTATATTTATAAACTATAAATTATATGGAGTAGTTTATGAAGCGTTAGTTAAAATATTTTAAATGTTAATGTGACATATATTGGCGTGTGCGTTGTAAATTGTGGTGACTGGTATGTTAGGAGATGTGGCTATTTCCTTGTAAAGGATGCAGATGTTTCTCGTACTAATCATTTTTTATAACTGTTAAATCCAGTACTAAAAATTACTGTCTATATTGAAGGTTCGGGCCACTGTTGAAGAATCACTGCAAAAACATGAAATTACGAAACCTCTTGCAACCAATAAGGAGTTTATCTGGTTTGCTGTATGTCTTTCTCTCTAAAGTAAATTAGGTGGTAGTAGGTCAAAATGGATTACTCGAGTGCAAGTCAAACGGGCTGGGCTGTGTTGCAAACATTTTGTTCGTCAATCATATATTTATTTTTAGAAATGATTAGCGTGTTAAATTTGATTATAAAAGTAAAATATAGTAAAGTCACCTGCTCTTTGCTTGGGGTTGGGTCCTTTGGGAAGGTTAATCGGCACCCAAAAGGGGTGCACAGGGTGAGGGTTTCTTCGCCTATTTAAACCTTACGTGGAAAGTAAAATGTAGTTTTTAAAATAGTAGGGTTTTGGAGGTTGTAAGTCTTTGAATACACTTGAGGTGACATTTGACCTGTCCGACCCATTTGACCTTTATCAACAACATTTAAAGTTTTCATCTGTACCAATTTGAAATTGCCAAGTAAACATGAATTAATATATGTTTATCTTCCAGGCCTCAGCATTCTTGGCACTGCCTATCATAATTCTGTTCAAAACTTTATCAGGAATCTTTTTGTAAGTTATCTCAATCTGCATGTTTCATTTGTCCGCTGATTATTCACAGAATAAAGATCATCTCACTTTTTTCGTGGCTATTTATATTTAATACCTTATAATCATATTTTTTTACAAAAAACTAAGATTTTCTCTTGGTTTTTTCTTGAAATGCAGTGGAACTACTAAGAAGCCCATTAAAAATACCAAGCCAACTCATACACGACGAAAGGCCAAAAGAGGACATTCAGACAAGTAGTGAGACAATAAGTCGATAGGCTCATTTTACATTAGTTTTTGGTATGTTGCTTCTAATCCAAAAACAAACTACATCTAGTTTGAAGTTTTTTTTTTATTCGGTTCAAATTAACTTCTGGTTTTGATTTTGTTGACCCAGACATTAGTTGCTTTTCAACTACAACCTAGACAATTTTACCAAGTTTTTAAGATTTTAAACTAATCCGTTTGACACTCAAATTAAAACTTGTAATTAGATATGCGTGTTAGTTGCCTTTGTAACTCTGTTTATCCGCATACAGAGCGGGAATTCTCTGCAGCTATTTTGGAGCTTCATCGGTGTTCTCCAACAGCTGCTGTTTGCAGACGTCTTCAGCGTGTGCATCACATAGAAAAGAAAGAACAGGAAAAACATAGTGGAGAGGAATGGTGTTTAAATAGGTTAGCACGGACGTGTGTATCATGGTTGTTTATGTAGTACATGTTTTTGTACTTTGTAACTTATTATTCGTTTCATATCCTTCCAATACGTTATGTTGGTAATTTTGCTTTCAATAACATTATTTCTTATTTTTATTTTGCCATCTTACAAGTTTCTATGAGTAGGAGCTAGGACTATGTAGTATCATCAGGAGTTAAGGCTTGCAATGAGACCACAAAAAGTGTTAGACTGAACCGATAGATGGTGAACATTGTTGGTTAAATCCAACATTAAGGCGTGCTTGGTTAGGGGTTAAGGGGTGGGGAATGGGTAAGGTATTGAGGGTCGCATCACAAATAATATTATGCTTGGTTAGGGAGGGTAAGGGATTGATTACCCTGTTAAGAATGAACCATTATAGAATGAATTGAGGGTAAGGGATTGATTCCCACCTCACTCATTCCTTCGATTCCTTTCCTTTCCTTTTCCTTTCCCTTCCCCACTTTGAACCAAGCGGGCCCTAACTGTTTTTAGATTTATCGGTCATGTAAATTTGGTTTCTTTTAGTAGGGGCGAGGATGGTTCGGTTTGGTATAAGTCCAAGTCCAAACCCAAAAGAAGGCGAAAACTTTTGCTTATTGAGATTTTGAAACGGATTGGTTATGGCTGCAACTAGTTTGGTTTGCCCATATGTGTTGTGTTAGATTTTATGAATTAAGAAATGTGATTCAAGAGATAAAAATAAAAAGAATAATCAGTCACCATTGCATATAGAGTAATATCGTGTGTGTGTACCCGTGTAATTTATAGATGGGTATATGTTTATAGGTAAATTCCAAATGTATAGTTGTAGTTAACCTCTCATTATTCTCATTTTAGTTATTCTTCTCATTTGATTATAACTCGTTTATTGGAACTCGCGAGAGAGAAAGCAAAAGTTTAATTCACGACACTTACTTACGGGCTAGTTGGGTTTACACACACAGATAATGAATGTGTGTGAACCCAACATACATTAAATTGTTTTATCATTTGCAGATTATGATATGCTAGACGAATACCTGCGTAAAGCGACGATGTATAGTGACAAATAATTATACTTCAAAATTGTGATTCTGGTTTGACTCTTGATGCAAAACTTACGGGTTCAATTTATAGTTATCGAGAGAAAAATATGAGTTAAAAACAAAAGATAATGAAAGTTGAAGGATTAAACAATATTTAAAATAATAATTAATGTTAGATGTTGGAAGGGAGTGTTAGTCTAAGCTTATTTATGAGCTTAAGATCTAATTTGATCTCGACTTATATTGTACAAGCCATGATTTTTTGCTTATTTCAAAGCTTATCGGCCTATATAACATTGTTACTATTATAACAAGCATATGTAAGCCGATAATTTTAAAATAAGCCATAAAATAAGGCTTATAGATATAAGCAGGAATCAAATAAGCTCATAAGCTCATAAAATAACCTTAAACAAATACCCTCTTAAAAGATCATAAAGATATTAAAAACATTTTACTTTTATACTCTTTCTGTTCTAAAATTATAGTCTTTTTATTTTTATTTTAAGATATCTCAAAATAACAGTCTTATTTTTTTTGTCTCACTCAATTAAAAAAGAGTTTAATAGTTAAGAATAATATTTAATTGGTTGAAGAATGTAAGGTTGGGCACAATCGAACGAAAAAAATTGGTTGGTCATCGAAATTTTTGACCCACGACCGATGTTAACATCGGTCGACCCCAATGTGGCCTCGGGTCATCACATCGGTCGACAAGCAAAAAATGTGGACATCGGTTCAATATTCGACCGAATTAAAATGCACTCCCCCAACTACTTTTGCCCGTTTGGGGCATTGAAGTGTAAAAAAAAAAAAAAAAATTGACCGTTAGGTCTTTTAAACTAAAAAAAACTTTTTTAAAATTTTTACCACTCTATACATACCAACTTCACCTCAAACACAATTCACCTCAAACTACTTCTCATCTATATTCACTTCAATCTAATTCTCATCCAAGTTCAAAATGTCAAAGAAAAATACCCCACCATCAAAACCGACGATCCCGACTACCACAAAATCAACCGAATATGAATTTCTCGTCGGAAAACAACTTCGAGTTAACCGGCATAACACCACAACAAAACCGGCCTATTCGCTTTCGTCCACAAAGTTTTGAATATCAATCACAACTAGCACAACCAAATCAAAACCAAAACCCGTTTTACATTAACCGTCCTTTTGTCCCACCGCAACGTCCTTACACCGATTACCGGCAAGAACCTAGTGGGTCGTCGTACCATCCAAACATGGACTTCATTTATCCTCCTCAACCGTATCAACCTTATTCCCCGCTTTGAAGTACTAATCTTAACATGAATTTGGAAGATTTTTTGTCGGAGTATCCGACACAAAACTACCAAAGTCAAGATGCTTCGATGGGCCAAGGTTCAGGTCACGGTTCGCACCACGGTTCGTACCATGATTCCATTCCGTTGAAGATTCGATGATGAAAAACCGCTTCATCGAAGAAATGTCCCCATCAAACCAAAGCGACCATCAAGGCATGCTTCAGGCCAGGACAAAGGCAAGAAGCCAGAAAGCAAAGGCGAAGGCAAGAAGACCGTTGAAGCATGAACAAAGGCGGAAGAGGTCGCTTTGTAAAGCTTGGGTTCATGTGTCGGAAAACTCGGAGAGAGGCAACGCATGAACCGCTTCGCTTTTGGGAGTTAGTGGTAGAGTAGTTTAAAAATGAAACTGGCTCAGACCGAACCTACGACTCCATCACTACCAAATGGAAGAATAGAATTTGTAATATGGTTGATAATTATTGCGTTATCATTGATAATATCAAGAATAACCATGGAAGTGGTGAGAATGATATAGACGACACTTCAAAAGCTCTTAGAGAATACTGTATGACGTACGGTCATGATTTCACTTTGGAGGAGTGTTGGAAAGTTTTAAAGGGTCATGATGCTTGGAAGTACACTGAGATGCCGGCTTTCCAAACGAATAGTCGGAAGAAAACAAAGGGTTCTACCTGTAACACCCCAACCCGACAAGGGTAAAGATATCACAATACGGTTTCATATCAGAACTTCTAAATAATATACAATAGCAAAAGCCTTACAAAAAAAAAAACTCAAAAGAAAACATAAATAACTAAACTTCAAAATAAATCTAAGATCTCTATAATCGAATCTTGCTCTCGTCTCTACTCTCAACCCAGATCAGCTATCCCATAAGCTCATCTTGAATGCTTAAAATACCTGCCGCATGAAAAGAAAATGCGGCTGAGCTTACAAAGCTCAGTGAACAGATATAACGAAACAAAAGCTAAACAAAACAAAATATACAAATGACGAAATCAAAATAAAATAATAAGGAATCTCTTAGGATTCTGTAGAAGCACAAATATACAGAAATCCAAACAACGACATACCAAGTTAAAACATTCATAGCACACTAATGACACAAACACAAACACAAACACATCAAAACAACCAATCACTTATCATATCAAGAATAAATAGATTACATATAAACCAAACGAAAAGTCTAAAGCTAACGGAAACACTTTCTAGAAAATAAACATGGCATTCAACAAATAATTAACCTTCACTTAACATACTTAATCCAATATTGCAGCAGCGGAAATAGCAGTCCAAATCATGGCATTCTCACAAACAAATAGAAACATAGTAGACAAACTATAATTAAATAGACCAAACAAAACATAGCATACCCATTAGCAATTATCAAAACAGATATCATAAGCTAAACCAGTTCTCAGATCAAATCCCAATATCAGCAGAGTTAAAACATGGCAGATCACATAAGCAATAAACACTAATGTATAAACAAAGTTCACAAAGTTAACTGAAAAAACTATACATACTAAACTTATAGAATACTCACTTCACACTAACACATTCATCCCACAGTTCAACGAATTCACATAACGAGAAACTATCATGACATCAGATAACAACATGCAATCCCATTTAAACATTTTAATCATAACCTACCATTGTAAACGGTAATCACATAAACATACAAAAGCATACACATATATAAGAACATATAATAAACCCAGCACATAATCATAAACATTTGAACATACCAAATCATAATCAGAATACCTAACATAGAAATAACAATTAAAGATTTAGTTAACTACCACGAGCCCAAAACATATCATATCAAAACATCATAACTATATAGAAACAATCTCAAAATAATACGGAGATGCGAGCCTCGAGTTTTATGAAGATGCGTGTACACGGCGTCATTCATCTAAACATATCATATCGGACAACAAATCGGATCTAGGATGCATCCATCGCCCACAAACATACATTGATAATGTAATATAAACTAGAGCTCATAACAAATAATAGATAAGGGACGTGGCGAACTTCACTCTCGCCCTAGAGTCATGTCAGAGGTGCATCATCGACACGGACATGGAACCCCCATGACTAGGTATTATTTGGCTCGGGTGTCAAACTAACTTAGGTCAAACAAAGTTCAATTATGACACAAGTCTTAGTCAACCACAAGGTTCAGCAATGAACATATCAAATAACTCATATCATAAGATTCATATTCAAATACAACAAGGTTCAACAATTATGCATACCAAAGTCTTCCTAACATAAAGTTCAAATCAGGTATCTCATAGTTCAATAAAACATAAGTTTAGATAAACAACAGGTCAAACAATCAGGAAAGGTTTCATAGCAATGGCATTGGAAACCCTAATAAGTAAAATAGGAAAGCGAACGAAAAGAACATCATAAGGAACCTTTACTAAGAAGGTCAGAATATCTGTACCTTAAAGCAAATGAGAAGAAAGCAAACGAATGTAGGAATACGAAGATGTAACGTCGCGTCTCCTTCAACGAATCTACACGGATTATGATTTATTTAATACTTATTAGCATCATTAATGTTATAACGGATTTATCGCATTAATACTTTTAGAGTTGTCAGTATATTCTCATTTTAGTGACAGAAGGAATTCCAACATTTTAGAGTATAAATCATTAATTAGCCAAACTTAAGATTTGGAAATGACAATTAGTAAACTTAAAGGCTTAATACAATAATTATCTTATTTGAGGACTTATATGATCATCATTTAAAGTATAGGGTTTACAAATACCAAGAATGGTTTTTAAGACTCTCTTTCAATACAGTTTACCCAAACCTTTTATACCCTACGTGATTGACCCAAAGCTCACACTTGTCGAACCCATAATTACTCAGAATTACCAATTACACCTTTGACATCTTTAATTTCACGATCTAACCTTATATTATCAGATTTTACCATTTTAGCCCAAAGGTTTTAGAATTTACAAAACGTACCCTTTTCAATTTAATAACAATTCAAATGGCTCTCTAATTATCCAAAATTACACGTTTAACCCCCACACTTATTTTATACGTTTAGTACATGTATTTTACTGTTTACAAAAATAACCCTTAAGTTTCATAATTTACAAAACCAACCCAAAACCTTTATTTAGGACCGAAATATACATAATTTAAGTACAAACCCTAAACCTAGGTGTAACCCATCATTAGCTCACCATTATTACTTCATTAATTACCTTTAATGATAACAAGCAAACCCTAGTTTTATATAAACCCTAATCGTCCCTTTTATTTTCTTTTTATTTTCATACGCCATCGAACAATAAAACTCAAGACAATTCACACAAGCTTCAAATTCACAATCATGTATTTTATTCAGGTCGTATAACATGTAAGAGCTTCTGGAAAAATCAAATCATGGTCCTAAAAATTATTATAAGCTCATTCGCTATTTTATACGTTATTAGGGTTTTTAATCCAAAACAATTTCGTGCGACTTGTTAATTATGCATGACCAATTTTTACAGGTTCTATATGACTTGTAGGACTGAAAGTAACATTAGAAACATACCCTTGATAAGGTTTGGGCGTTAGAACAAAAGAAACCAAAACTTCTACTCGGCGAAACCCTAATCGACCAAGAAACTAACCACGATCAAACCAGCACCTTAGGACCTCGAACTAGATTTTTAACACCTTCTTCACCTTCAAACTCGTCCAAGAAAAATAGCTTCAAGCCTTGGAAACTGGATGTCGAATTTTGTAGGGTTTTAGAGTCGGTTTAGGTATTAATCGGTTATTAGGAATAGAATGAACCGTATATTATGTATTTATATGATTTTCTAATTTTCTTGTGGGCTTAATATTGTAATGGACTTATAATAAATGGAATCTAACTATAAAATTTTGTATTGGGCTTTTATTAATTAAATTCTTTTATAAAACAAATTAAATCTATTCGGCTATATATATATAAAACACAAAATGATTTTATAAATATTATAACTATAAGAATGATCTTTACAAAGTCTTTAAAATTTATTTGGATCATATGTGATATTTCTTATAAAGTTTCTGAATTTACATAGCTTATTTGGTATTCTTTTAAATTAATTATTCATACTTTTGATCATAAGGGTATTTTGGTCTTTTTGTGAATTTTAGAAATTTAGGTATTACACTACCACTACCTCGGGTTCAACCCAAGCTCCTGATCCTTTCGATGTCCAAGATGTTGATGATTCTGATGATGAGACTAGAGAATCACGACCGATAGGTCGTGACAAAGAAGGAAGAAATCATCCTCCTCTCGTCTTGATGATGAACCTTCGAATCATTTGTAAAATCGTTGGCAAAACTTTCTTCAAAATCAAGAAGCCGTCAAAGGGAGAAAGGTAAGAATAAGGAGAGTTTAGAAGATGCTTACATACTGGTTGAGGAAAAAGAAATGGAGATGAAAAAAGAAACTTGAGCTCTTGAGCTATAAAAGCAGGAGCCAGACATAATCTTCTA
>CM040240.1:261737191-261750258 GCA_022545495.1 Chrysanthemum lavandulifolium
ATATCGATATTACCCATATTTTCAACATTTGATTCAATAGTTTTAGTTGATAGTACTTTGTCATGCATCATTGCACATCAAGATCATCGATAGTTTTAATACCTCGAGATGAGTTTGTCTTGGATGAGCCGGTTTGTGGTGAAGAAGAGACCTTGGAGAAACCATTGGAGAAATGCTAGCCATAAAACTGTGTGCAGAGGGTCCATCATCCACATCGAGTCGTATGCATCACAATCAATGACTTGAAAGGCATTATGATGATTGTGACCTATCTCCGAATAGGTCGCTCATCCACATCTCGCATCATAGGTCTTGGCATTGCCCTCGCCTAGAAACATCAATTCCTCTTCATCCAAAGCAAAGACCATTATCCCGAGCTTGTACAAGCAAGATCTTATCTCTAAAGTAATCGACATTTTGTGGATGCTTTGAAGATGTGCGCCTTGCAATGTGTCCCTCACCACCACATTTATAACATTTGATTGGCTTAGCTTGACCTTGATTACCATTCCTTTCTCGATTCGATTACCAACATAACCTCTACCACCCACCTCTTCCTTGATCAAACGCCTTTCTTGAAGCTGATCGCCTATAATTTTCCCATCTCGATCAAAGCATGGTTGTAAAGATTGGAGGTGGTTCGGATCTCATTGCAGTGTGAAGTTTGTTGGTGAGGTAGTGTCCTGTTCTCTTTGACAATGAGTGTCATCGATTGATGAAATGTTCCATGACAAAGATTTGCATCGTGTTTCTTGAACCTTGATCGAAATGGGTTTGTGATTATCATCTTCCGTGGATACAACTTGAGGAGCATTGGTGGTAATCCCATCATTTGTGAAAAACAGTTGACTCATTTGCGAGCTTGTTTCTCCCTCGACCTTTGAAGCGATCAAGAATCCTCTTTTCAAACATGGCATGTCTCTCATTACAAGGAGGAAGGCATAGAGTTGCTCATAGTTTGTATTCTTCAAACCTTTAGTGAGCTTCACAGAGGTGACAAACTTGTGCCATTCGGGATTCATGTTGTTTACAAATTTAGAGTTTAGTTGAATGTTAGGCATAGTCATTCGATGTTCCTCATATCATTCACCAACTTATGAAATCTCACATAGTACTCATAGACACTCTCATCCGTTTCATCTTGAAGTGTTCAAATTGGCCATAGAGTTGTGATTCTCTCGCCTCTATAGTTAATTCGTAACTTGAGAGAAGCATCTTGACATTATCCCATCGCCTTTGCTTCGTGTTGTGATTGATCGCCTTGTAGATGTCTTTAGGAAGACCTTGAAGAACAATGTTAAGCCCCGATATCTCGCATCAAATCTCTTTTCTCTTATCATCAAGTTCATCATACATTTTAGGTCCGTCCATTCCGTAAATAGGAGTTCCATCTTCATTAGTATCAAGTATATCTCTAGTCGCCTCAACTCGACACGGTCCTTCATCAATGGATTTTAATGTTGACACCATTTTCCTTTCCAAGACAAGACAACTGATTCGTTGAGCCCAAGAGTCGAGTCGGATTACATCAAGCATGGGTGGACGAGTATCCGAACCACCGCTTGAACATCCTCGACAGCGGTGGAGATGATGGTAGAAGCGTTGGTAGACATGTTAACAGATTATACGGGATTTTATAACTCTATGATTAAACCGGAAATAGATTTTCACGGATTTTACTAAATCAAGAGATAACCGTAAAAATCACCCAAGTCGCTGAAGATAATGCACCAAGTCGCTAACACCTAATTAGCTATACCACCAAGTCGCTCTGGGTCCCAAGTCACTAAACAAATGCAAGTCGCTAAGTAGTAACTCGCTAAGCCTCAAGTCGCTAGCAAAATTTTGGCGACGATTAGCTAGACAAGTCGCTAAAGATTCAAGTCGCTAAAGAGCAACTCGCTCACATGCACTCAAGTCGCTAACACCAATCGCTACCCGTAGTGGAGAGTCCACTACTTGTCATCGTTAGTCGCTAGGCCTAAGTCGCTAGCTCCAAAATCGTAACTCGCTACAAAATTGCAAAGCAAGTCGCTACTAAGAAACAACTCCAGAGGTCAAGTCGCTAGCATGAAAACAACATAAAAATCACTTTTCAATCCAAAAACAACCCAACCAAGATGATTCAAGCTTACCAAATGAAATCCTAACCACTTGTGATGATTCTAAACATAAAAGTACTAACAAAATCCAAGCTTTAACACAAGAAATCAACCAAATGATGCACAAACCACTAAACTTTTCAAACTCAAAACCACCTAAAACCACTAAAATCCAAAGATGTGCAAGATATGATCTAACCATGGCTCTTGATACCAATTGTAAGATATTAGTTTTCACATACACATCAAACCATAACACAAAGTGGCATATGAATGGAATTCTTAGAGAGAGAAAGTTAGAGGTTTAGGAACTTAGTGAGAGAAAGTGAAAGATATTATTATGAGCTCCAACTCTACCTTGGGAGGTAGAGTATTTATAAGTCTTACATAAAATGCCACACATCGGGCTGTGGATCGGGCATACAGCTGGGTAAAGACCCATTCGTCCTCCACGATGTTACTTAACTAAATACTACTTAACTTAAAAGAACTACGACTACGAGCTTTCTAACGATTACATATACTTGAGGTGACCGACTCTTTAATACACGGAATTTCTAATTCTAACAACACCTAACGAAGATGCTTCTACAATTTCTTCTTGACATTGGCTATGATGAAGCTTGAGGGTTGTTACTAAGCATTCTCACGTGGAGCTTAAGAACATTCCTCAACCGCTGGAGAACCTCTACATCATCATTACCAAGTCATTTTCGGTCGTGATAGTGGTTATAAGCATCCAAAGCTCATGGAGCGCAAATCTTCCGTCTTTGATCAATAAGAAGGACATCAAATCAAGCACCGATATGGGAGGACATGATGCTATTTCACAAGAAGCTTAGCTCAAAGATTCCCTATGTTAGATACACAAAGCTTTTGATCCAGAGCACTTGGACTCAATCACGATATTCCATGAGGCTCAATGACCCCGAGCAATCACGTAATTGTTGTCCGAACCTATCCTTTCTATCGAATCAAGGAATCGACAACTAAGAAGTGGTGTCGTGGTCGCTCGATCACCTTCTATCTAAAGAACTCAAGAAGCTTGAAACGCATAAAAGGTATCTAGTAGTAGTAAAAGAAGGCAAAGTTGGTCATCTTGATGAAAACCTTCGTGAACCCTACCGGAGAACCGTAAGAGGAAGTGCGCTGAAGCAAGACGTTCGAAGTTATAGGAAGCTTCCCAAAAGGAATCCTCCTCGTAAAAGGATTGTTCTCGTAAAGGAAGTCGAACCTATTCCCACACCGAATCCGCAAAGAAAGCTTTTGATTTAAAGATCCGAAGGCACCGATACGGATGAAGAGATTACCACTACAAAGCGCAAGGATGACAATCCTTCGGTGCCAAAACCTCCAAGTCCTCAAGTCGATAAAGGAAAAGGAAGACTCCGCACTTGTGCCATATGATGAGAGCTCAAGAAGAAGAAGAGCTATGGATCAATCCCTGGGAAGAAGTTTAAAATCGTCGACACCTTCAAAAGTCAAGAATTTGCAAAGACCAAATGGGTGGCCCAGAGGATCAAGTGGTCTTTGATCGCTCACCTGATCCTCGATGCGGTTAATCGAACCGATAAGGATCCGTGCCACCACTCTTGTGCAACAACAAAAGCTTGTGGAGGATACTATAGAATATGAGTTTGAGAAAACCGAACCGAGAAGTCCGATAAAGATAAAGATGCGATTATGACAAGTTGCTTCGGAAAGTCCTACACATTCACATAAGGAAACTTCGAACCGCCCAAGGACCCCGAGCCTCCTCATGTCTCCTCATCATGATTCTTCATCTCATTCCTCACCACCACCATCAAAGAAATTAACCAAATCAACATCCAAATCATGAAGAAACCACCTTGATCTTGGATTTCTCGGACTCATGAAAGAATTGTGAAAGTTTGTCCAACAAGTCCGAAAGAAGGACATGTTTCTACAAAAACCGAATTGGTTTACGACCAAATACAAGACTTTAAATGATGAGAATGACAAGATGCGTAAAGAAAGGGAATTGCCTCAGAGTTCATGAAAAGTCACCGTCAAAAGGAACTCGAACGAAATGATCCAAGGTTACACTAACAAGTACCTTCGGATATCGTTCCTAAAGTCACAAAGGAGATGTTTACGGATAACTATATCCGAATCTTATGCGGATAGCCAAGCAAACTATAAGATCCACACCTTTAACCGCCACAATCAATCCATCCGATCCCGTAGTTTTCTCGGATAATGAATTGGCGCCAAGCTTGTCACACAAATGTCTACACGATCGGGACATTTACTTACGAGGAAGGAAACTGTTTCAAGCATTGGCCGGACTACCAACTCAAAGAAGCATGTAGATTCGAGCGAGAAAAGTCTATATGTCCTAGAGACGATGAAGACAAGGATCAAGATAAGCATGATAAAGCTAAACGTCAAGAAGTCCGTGAATCATCTTCTATGTTACCTTCTCTCCAACGGACTCTACTCAACAAAGGTCTTCTCCTCGCTCTTTCATCGATAAACCTCGGGACGATTCCGAGTTACCACCCCTAACCTCGTAAAACCGTGATCACTTTAGTATACGGTGGTGACGATGAAGAGGTCCTCGAGCCCCTACAACAACCCACCTCTCCCAAACAAGTTAAGAAACCGTAATCCTCATCTAGGCCAAAACAAAAGAAGAAGAAGGCGCCATGGTCGACGCCGTATCATGGCTAGATGACGATAAAAGCAGAGGAATTTGAATGGTTCTCACACTTGTTAACTCAACCCCTACCCTGAAGAAGGTCAAGATTTCGTAGACGGTAATACATTGGAGCATACAAAGCTTTTGCAAGAAAAGTTCCGTGAAGAAGATGACAAAACCGAGTTAAGGCGAATCAAGAATGAAGCTTTTCAATCGTGGAAAGATAGCTCGAGAAGTGCCATCAAGGTCGAATATCACCTTGAACACATTGCTCGAGCTATGTCTAACAACATGGATTGGCTCAACCTAGAAGCAAACATCGACTTCACCAAACGGGACAACCTCCATACTACACCGATTGGTCAAAACCTCTACCAACAATTGGCCAACCAGATGAACCTAGGATCCCATTCGAGATATTTCTTCAACAAAGACCGGAATTTCTTCTACACGGTGGCGATGGTTCAAGGAAATACGCTACATTGTTGACACTTCCATTCCCAAAGACTATATACTGAATCAGATAGCCATCGAGGAACGTGCCAATCACTTGTTCTTTGACAAAGTGGATGCATACGACCGAGATGCAATGTACGGATTCATCATTGGTAGGAACGTCAAGAATCTACTACGAAGCTATCGAGTTCGTAAGTCTCAACATGCGTGTTCAAGATTAAGGATATCGCTGCCATCAAACATGTTGTTCTCGTCATCTAAGTGGGACTACACCTTCCTAAAGAATATCGTGGTCAAACGACAAGATGAAAGTGGATTATGCATTCAAGTCGACTTTGAGAATTTGTCTATCAACAACATCGAAGACATGTACCTTGCCAAAGTACAAGGTCGCATGAGAAAATTTTCAACCGATGTACAACGTGAATTCATCAAGTCATTGCTCATCTTCATCGACGATAGTCATCAAGGAACGTGTAGAAGATCTTCACCGGCGGTTGAATCTTATCGCACCCGTGTCAACTTCACACCACCTCGCCTAGATCTTCCCGACCTCAACCAGCTCTCACAATATACACTCATCGACAAAACTTTTGGCCATTTACCGCATGAACTTCAATGAAATTGCTTAATGACGTGTAGTGAACTTCACAAGTTTGGGGATCACACTTTGAAGATGGTTGGGACGGATTGGCCTATAGGTTTAAGGACATACGTCACAAGATTGGGTCTCTTAAACGATGGAATTCTCGTGATCAAGGGATGTGAGGAGGATCATCAAGATGATTGATGAAAGGTTGTTTCGAAGGATCGGCCTGAACGTTGGAAAGCTTTGTTGGTGGTTGACCCGTGATCAACATCACCGGCTATCAACGCCGATTCGCACTCCTGGCGACATCACCGCACTTCCGGTACCCCTTGAATTGTTTCCTTCATTATTACATTTGGATGTGTGATTATATATGTCAATGGCTTGTGCACACATAACAGTGTACAACCCAGATTTATCAAGAAAGGACCCCGTGGTACGGCTTGATTGCCACAATCCTTATAAAAGGAGCGAAGCTTTACTTTTGAGTAAAACCTATCAAACCTTTCATTTTCAAGGTTTTGCTCAAAAGAACAAGTACTTCCCATATAATTTTCAAAACCTCAACCGCTTATATCACTAGTTGAGGGGAGTATTTGAATTAAACTTTGTTCACAATGGTCATCTTCCCAACACTCGAAATGGTCATATTTATTTCAACTTTTCAAAAATAACATTTTATATGCCATTTTTGGGGAGAAAATTTATGTGATAAGAAATATGTTGTGTAAATGCAAATGAATCCTTGTGTAATAGACTTAACCAACGAATCGACAAGACTAAACGTTAGTAACTCGAAAAGACTTGTCACTGACGGGTAATAATTTCAAGCTAGTTCACTAGTAATGTAAACATGTCTCGCAGGACTTGTCCAAGTAGAATGTACCATTCGAGAAACTCTTGGTAGACATGAACTCGACGTGGTATGACAACCTTTCGAGGCTTGTCTACACCTTCAAGGTAGTTATTAGAGCTAGTTGTCACCTAAAGTCGACAATGTAACTCTTTAACTATGCAACGTAACCGTGTCTCATGGGGATTGTCTATCTTGAGTTGATCAATTCAAAAGTGCTGCTTCTTCCCACACAAGCTGATTTGTCAAAACTCTAAAGCACATGTGGAGGGGAGTATTTATGCAAAATCCTATCTCACGAAAGGTTCAAACATGATTTTCATTAACAAACCCTTTGAGAGATTCTTCACAACAAATGGTTTTAATGGCAACATAGGTTAGTCATGGAGTTATAAGGTGACTAAGGTTAGGAATAACTGTCCTATGATCCGCCAGATAGGAGGGATCTACCCAAGGACATCACAAATAGTTAGTACTTAGAAGTCCTTAGGTACGATTATAAAAAGGAGAAAATGAGAATCGGGAGAAAGAAGGAGTTGAAGAATTAAATAGAAATGCAAAGAAAAGGGTGAAAAGAAATAGCCTCCAAATTATTCAACTTAGGGCATAATCGGGTTCAATTATACTATGGTTGTCACTTAGTGACGCCTGTATTGAAGATTAAAAGTCGCCATGGACCCAAAGTGACGCATGCACTAAACCTTCTTAGCCACCAAGTTTCTCTCAACGTAAGCTTGTTTCATTCTCACAGGAACCCTACGTAAACTATTGGCTTTTCTTAGAGATCGTGGTATTGAAGAAGAAGACCCTCCCTAGTCTCCACTCAGAAAACCAAAACGCACTATTGAGTCTAGAGCCACGAGATTCATCAAAAGATCTCTTAGGTACACTTGACATCTCATCACTTGTTGATCAACAAATAAGATCATCGATGGTTAATATCGAGTCCTTCATGATCTTAGCAACTGTCGAGAACATTTATGAGAGGTTCACAACTGTGATCCTCGAATTGAATCGAAACACCCAATGTACCGACAAAGCAGTCACTTCGTAACTCCCGTGGATTACGCTTAGTGGTCTCAAACGGTCTACGATCAGAGGTGATGCTTCGTGTACCTCAAACGACTCATCGAGCGTAGATGTACTTCAGACATCGCGTTATCTCACTGTGGGACTCAGGTTCAGAACGGCCTTGCAAGAATTAGAGTTGTGCTTTCACACTATCGTTAACACTCTCAAGTTCAAACTTGTAAGCGCCGGAATCGCTTATTACTAACCGCTTGAAATGTTTTCTTCTAATGGAAGCCCGGAGCGGGATGATCGTGCAAATTCTTCTCATGCTCACGCCAACATCATCACTAATGGAAGTTCTATCCAAAAGCAACACAACAATGTAATGATTCTTCGTCAAATCAAATAATCTACAAAGTTAAAGACTTATAGAACTTCATCGATCGACTTCCAACGCCAAAGAGCGTGTGAGCATGTTGAAGAATGACGTGGAGACATCAGAGCGGCGGCGAGACACTGAGTGCACTTGATGCGCATAACAACATACTATCACTTTCACCACAAAGAACAATAATCGCAGAACAAAGTTAATGATGACTTCAAAGCATAAGCGCTCAAGGAAAACTATCTCTACACTGGGAAGATTGTTCGAATCGAGGCAATTCTTCTCACAAGAAAGAAGAATGTCGAAGACGCCGAGCTACTATTACATCAACGCCTTCACCGCTCATCACCAAAACTGAGGGGAGATTGTTGGAATCACCCTAAACCATAATCAAGTGTTAGTAATTAACATGTAATAGTTAGCTTTATTATGGCCTTTATGTTTGTAATTAGCCTTAGGCTTATATAGAAGGCCCATAAGCCTAGGCCTTAGTCCATTAAGGAAATGATGGAAACTAGGAGTGTTGCCTAGCTTCCTCCTATAAATACTCTTGTAAACCTTCATTCAAGGTTGGTTGTTCAAGTTTTCTTTCACCATACTCCTACGCATAACCGGTCTTACTATATCTTGTGTGTGTGTTTGGTTTACTTGTTCAATCGCCTTTATCTCTTTCTATATTAATTGTGTTTGTAAAACTAGTGACCTAACATGATAGATGCTTTATAGATTAAGTCTTGAGTTTTTTTGGTCTCATGTGGTCAACAAAATGTAGTAAGGATGTCTTTCTTCTTCATCTTCTTTTCTGTACATGTCAAGTCTCTACCATAATGAAATGTAGTTAGGAGTCAAGTCGCTACCTATAACTGTCAAGTCGCTACATAACGGTCAAGTTGCTACATAACCGTCAAGTCGCTACATAATTGTCAAGTCATTGCATCACAACTCCATACCTTGTTAAATAACAAGTCGCTAGGTCAAGTCTCTACATTTTTTCTCATAACAACTCGCTAGCACAACTCGCTACTCATATATATGAATCCGCATTTAACTTGTAAAGACAAGTCGCCACCAAAGGATTGTAACAAGTCGCTAGGTAGATTCAATGAATTTGGACATATTGTCAAGTCGCTATGAAGAATGACCACAAGTCGCTAGCAAGATTTTCGACCAACTTCAGATAAACCCAGAAAAATATGCATAATGAACTGCTACTTTGACCCTTTGACTTCACGAATATGACCAAAAAAATATGCACGGTTTGACCACAAGTCATGGTTTGGTAACAAAATTTGACAGATGGATACTCATAACAAAACTTTACGACCAAATGGATACGCATAACCAGTTAAAAACTGTTTCCACAAGACAATAAAAACTGTTTCCACAAGACAATAAACGGACAAGTTTTCCGACCATAAAAAATGCATAAACAGTTTTAACACGGTACAACAACCACCATAAATCAACACGACACAATAACCTTGGCTCTGGTACCATTTGTAGGATCATAATATTTATTGTGTTGATGATTCGGGTGGTCTTGGATGATGGAAATACATGTTTGCCATAGTTTTGAGAGAGAGAGATGAGTGTTTCTTGGTAGAGACTTGTAGCACAAATTATGAAAGGTTAGATTGAAAGCTCCACCCCTTCCATGGATGGAAGGGGTATTTATACTTACAACTTATACGTCCTCCTGTCGGACTGTGGATCAGGCATACAGTGGGAAAAGACTTTCCTTCCTCCACGGTGATACACTAAACTATTCTACGCTACAAACTAACTAATAAACTACTAAACAACGTAAATAACTACTAGTCTACTAGCTAACATATGCTAGACCATAATTGGGGTGACCGACACTTTAATATGGAATTTCCAATTCCTAACATTACTCCTTAGTTATCTTCTATTGATGGTTGAATTGTCACGTCCTTATTCTTAATTGCGTTGTGTCTCTAAGGTCATAGGGTATGCTTATCCCTAACTCTTTGAAGCTACCAAAGGGTAATGACTACAAAATCTCTAGGATTTATAAACTTAACACTAAGGTATTCTTTGGATGTATAGCCTACAATTACTCTAGGTGATTATAAACTAAGGTTCAACAAAGATTAATCAAGCATTAATAACACAACGAATGACCTATCGCAATACTAGGTCAATCACAACTAAGATAAGAGACAACCAATCAATATTCAATAACTAAGTTTCATATTACCTAAGCAAACACAAAAGTAAATTAGCTTGACATGGGGAACATGCAAGCATACACACAATCAATTGAAGACATAATTAAATTAATGAAGTAAAATACTTATCTTGATGTAAGATAGGGTATAGAACCTAAAATACTGTACAAGACACCTTGATTCGGTTTAGGTTTTACCCACAAAACTACACAACCGAAAACTAAAAATTCAGATTCTATATATAATGTTACAATCATGACGGCGTGACCCTTTGATTTATGACTGCCGTCGGGTGGCCGTTAGAGTTTCGTCTTGGCCACGTTATCATTGCGACGGCGTCACCTTATGTCCGGACGTCGTCGACTTGTGTCTCTCGACGCCGCTCGATCAAATCTAGGCCGTCGAGCTGCAACGCCCTACTCTTTTAAAACCGATGCCGTCACTTGAAAATAAGCAATTTACATCTTGATCGTCACAAGACTTGTTCCGACGGCATCGAGTATAACCGATCGCGTCCCTTTCAATTCAAAGACTTGAGTGTCTCGATTCTTGACTTTGGCCATTTTCTTCAGATATTCGCCTTTTCTTCCGAATAAGTATCATTCCAACAATTTTCCTTCAAGAGACCTAAAAGTGAAAAGGAACTATATTAAGTAATAATGGATACAAAAGTGATCAAAGAAGGGCTTAAACGACCCTCAAAAGGTACATTTTAAAACCTTATCATATTTTCTGGGTAGATTTAAATGTTGGAAATAGTTAAAGGATTAATATTAGATGTCTTTAACACACCCATTTCACAACAAACAATCACACATGATCATATGATCATACGCTACGCCAGAGAAAACATGATCACGCGTGAGTTTAAAATCTAACACGCTGGATTTGTATGCCATTAAAACCATTGTTTAGAATTACTCAATGAAGCTTAATACACTTACAAATTTGGAGTTTAAAGCACGGATTTGAAGAAGCAATTATAGGCGTAGGATATGTTAGTTGAAAGAATTTAATGCATGAAATAAATGACTAAGGAAATTAGGTGGAGGTGTTTTGTAAAAATGAGTATAAGCATTTGAAAACTTTGGCCCCTCCACCTTAACCATTTTTATCCATAACCCATAACTTCCAATTTGGTTAAGTAACAAGTATAAATTTGGAAAGAAACTTAACGACACTCCCCCTCGACTTTGAAAATATTGAAATTTTATAACTTTGAGTCCGAGGAGTGTCAAGAAACAAGAAACGTATCCACCATTATTAAAGATACTACCAAAACTGGGTAACATGCAAGTACAAGGTTTTATGAAACATAAAAATATTTACATTCTCCCCCTCAACACTTAACCGTGAAAATATTGAAATGTTTGAAAAAGTGAAGTGTTGACGGAAGATTTGTACTTGCCATGTTAAAAGAAATTTAGATAGAAGAATATTTTTGTATATTATAGATTTTATATTTTTGTATTTTGTTTTGATAAAGTATATACAAAAGAGGTTTTGGTGTTTGATTGGTTTTAAGATTATGTCAAAAGTTCGTCCAGTTCCTCGAGTCAAACACCTCATACCAATCCGGTGGACCAACTCAAGAAACCTAGCGTGAGCTAAGGCTTTGATGAGAAGGTATGCCGATTGATATTCAAGACCCACAAAATATAATTCAACGGCACTTTTCCACATGCTCCTTGATGAAATGATATCAAGATCGATGTGCTTAGACTTCAATGTTGGACGGAGTTGCACGAGATCGCAATAGCACTTCAATTGTCGCAATACATCGGATTCTCACAAACACGTAACCATAGTATTTGAGTTATGTTCTCATCCAAATGACTTGAGCACAACACACCAACATGGCTACATATGCTTGGGTTGAGGACAACGATGTACAATCCCGCTTCGATTGCCATGACACCAGCTTTATCACCAAGAAATTGTAGAGCTCAAGTACTTTTCCGTGAATCTAAGCAACCTTCGTGATCATCGTCTCAAAAAGCTATTAGTTCAAAACCGAATCCTTCGATACCGATTCCCAAGTTAATGGTTCCTGATGTATCGGAGGATTCTTTAGCCTTAGAGAGGTGAGTTTCAGTTGGTTTCGATCGATAACGGAGCAAAGATATACAACAAATACAATGTCAGCCCATCGGGTCGTTAGATACATGAGAGACCCAATAATACTTGTATTTGGTAGGTCAACCAATTTTCCATGCAAATCAAAGATCGGCTTGATATGTGCCATCCTGTGGCATAGGTATTACGCTTTGCATTCCATGTTTGTTTAAAATTTTAAGATCATATTTGGACCGCCTCGAAAATACTACGGGGTGATTGATGAACTTACAGTCCTAGAAAGAACGTAAGTTCACCCATCATGGACATTTTAAATGTTTTTTCATAAGTTTTGAAAAGCGCTTGAGTACTTTAGATGTGTTGACCCAAAATGATGTTATCCACATAAATTTGAACGATTAAAATGTGTTCCCGTGATATTGTATGAATAGTGTTGGGTCGACCGATCATTTGACGAAATTATGAGAGATGAGAAAGGATGACAACTTATCATACCACGCCCGAGGGGCTTGTTTGAGACCGTGAGAGCCTTGTTCAGTTTGTAGACGTGTTTAGGGAACTCGATCAACAAATCCTTTTGGTCGACTAACATAGACCTGTTTTTTCGGCCACCATTTATAAAAGCGTTTTGACGTCCATCCGAAAGACCGTGATGTTCATGTGAGCCGCGAATGCCGAGAAAAATCCGAACAAACCTTAAGTCTAGCAACCGTGTGAATGATTCCTCGTAGTCAATCCCTT